>JAQZBX010035158.1:0-24709 GCA_029593785.1 Cabassous unicinctus
ATGTATATTAAAACGGCAATCCTATCATTGTTTGACATCTAAATGAAATAAAAATTCATTAAGGCACATTGGATCTGTGAGTTTTAAACAAACTTTCTGATGTGATGACAGATTCATTTTAGTTTTGCACCCCCAAATACAAGAGCACCAAAATTGTCTGAGGATACCTAATATTTAGTAAAATAGTAAGGAATGTAAAAAATTAAGGAGGGAGGAATTTTCAAAAGCAAATCTTTGAAGATCAGTTTACTGCAAATAAAACGTACTAAACAGTGAGTGCACACTTCTAATACACATAAATACTAATAATGAACAGGTATTCCAGAAATGGCAAAGCATAAAACAATGGATATTAAATAAATTAAAGGTACTTCAGATACAAAGGGGAAAACAAAACAGTAATTAAGAAATAAAATGACAATCTCCTCAACATAACACAGACAGGAAGGATGAAGTGAACAAAATCAGGTACAAGTTTTCCTCCAACATTTTCTTCAGGGTTTTTTTTTTTCTTTAATCTTGCATACATTAGATTACAATAATTCTACTTTCCATTCTAAATATTAATATTTTACCCTTTAAATAGAAGGGTTAGTGTATTAGTATTCTATAAGGAAACAGAACTGACAAGAGCTATCTGTAAATAGTGTGGGATTTTATAAAATTCTCTCATGTGACTGTGGGGATGCACAAGTACAAATTCCACAGGAATGCTGCAAACCAGGGTCTCTGATGAAGGTCCTTGATGAGTTCCGAGGAGACATTGGCTGTCTGAAATAGAGCTGGAAATTCTCTCTGATGCTGAAATCACTTCCCCTTTTAAGGCATTCAACTGATTGGATAAAAGGTCACTCATTGCTGACAGCAATCTCCTTGGTGATTGTAGATGTAATCAGCCATCTATGCAATCAACTCACTGATGACTAAAGTTCATTAAATTACCCTGTACTACAATTAGCCCAGTGCTTGCTTGACCAAAAACTAAGCCCTATTACCTGGCTGAGTTGACACATAAGCCTAACCATCATGATAGGAAGAGAGAAAATTCCAAATCCTTTTCAAAATTTACTGCCAGGTCCATTTAGGCCAAACCAGTGATGCCTAGTCTGTACAACTGGAAAAGCCACGCGCATTTTGCTTTCCTCACTCCCCTTGCTTTAATACCTACAGGATCACAGGAAGTGCAGTTTGGGTGAAGCAATGAATTTTGGAAAGATCTCCTAAAGATGAGGCTACAACCCAGACTACATTTCCTTACTTTACGAGTGAAACACAAAATGGCATTTAAAAAAAATAAAAAAAATTGTGGAAATGAAAAAAGATAGAATCTGTATAATGTTAACAGTCACAACAGAACATTCACCAGAGTGGTGGTGTTCTGTTACTATAATACTTTGAAGGAGCATCCAATGTTTTCTGCCATAGGACTGTAGCAAAGGAGTTTGAAAAGGAAATTTTTTAAAAAAAGTTTCTTTTCATCAAGTATGTTTCAAGTCATGATTAAGCAGGTCTGTTATATAACATTCAGCAAAGATGTGTTCAAAAGCAAACATTGATCACTTCCTTGTTCAAAAAGCTCAATCTTAATCTTAAAGGAGTCTTTTGTAAGAAAATCATGTGTAAAATATATTCTTGTATGGATGTCAAAAACTGATAAATCTTACAGTGATGAAAGACATAATGTCAATTTTTTAAAAATTTTAATTTTTAAAATTATTTTTATTCCAAAATTATTTTAATTTTTTGTATTTTATTTGTTATTTTTAAAACTTTCATTATTATTCCATTTTCTTATTAATTGTAATTGGTTATTTTTTGAGCTTCATTTTTGAAGAAGTTTTGGATCACAGAAGGGTTACAACTGTGGCAGGGGAGGATCACTAGTGTAGGGTGTCAGTGATGGGGGATGCATGGGCGGAGGTTCACCTGGGGCATAATTACAAGGCATATAAATGTGTTCAAGTGTTCATGGGGTATTGTCATGGTGGGTGGAGACTCACACAATAACCGAAAGGATATTGAATTCCCATTCTGGGGAGCTCTGCCACATTCCTTAATGGGACAGCAAGAATCCCCTGAGTACAGGAGCAGGGACTACTGAAGGAGGATGGACCATTGATGGGCCTTTGATGACTGTACTTATGAACCTTTACTTTTGAAATTGAAAGTTAGCCAAGTATTATAGGATGCCTGAGAGTTACCTCCTGAGAGCCTCCTTGTGCTCAAATGTGGTCTATCTCTAAGCTGAGCTCAGCATATAAATGCATTACCTTCCCCCCAGCATGGGACATGACTCCCAGGTATGAGCCTACCTGGCACTGAGGGATTACTACCAAGCACCAACTAGCAATGATATTGGAAAAAGACCTTGACTAAAAGGTGGAAAGAGTAAAGACAAATGAGTTTATATGGCTAAGAGACTTCAAAGTGAGTCAGGAGGTCATCAGAAAGGTAACACTTATGCACATCTCAGCAGGATCTTATTGACTGCCAAAGTAAATATTGCCTCAAATAGCAGAGACACACAGACACTATAGGTAGGGCAGACAGCTCAGGAGTTGGTTCCCTGCCAGTGGGCCCTACTTGGGAATTTATGCTCCCCACTATGACAGAGTTGGACTCAGTTGTGGTTTCCCTACACATGGCTCTTCTGCCCTTTCTATTTGAACCTATAGTTAGTGCTAGAGTTGATAGGTGTATGTCCAAGAGACTTAAAATTTTGGGCTGTCCATGTGTCAGCTGGGCCCTGAATTTCAACAGAGTTGCAAAATGTACTCTCCAGTTCATTGGACCCACCCAGGATAACCAACATGGAGATGATGATGGACAACCACCATACCAAGGAACAGAGAGAGTCTGCAACTGTAAGCAAGATGGTCCCATCCATCTGCCCCATGGGATCTAAGCCCCCTCTCAATTAGAGGTGGAGTTGGCATCACCATCTCAGAATCCTCAGGATTGGGGAATGAACGATGGACTAGAGTAGACTTACTGGTATTCTAGAATAGACTTATTGTGATTCTAGCAATGGAAGAACTTTTATCATTGATGTGGAAGCAGTGGCCACTGGAGGTTCCGAGGGGAGGGAGAGAGAAAAACAGGTGTAATATGGGGACATTTCCAGGACTTGGTAATTGTCCTGAAAGGCATTGCAATGACAGATACAAGCCATTGTATATCTTGTCATAATTACAAAATGGTGTGGGACAGAGAGTAAACTACAATGTAAACTATAATCCATGGTTAGTGGCAATGCTCCAAAATGTGTTCACCAATTGTAAAAAAATGTACCACACTAATGAAGGATGTTGTCAATGTGGGACAATGTGGGAGGGGTTGGGAGCAGGGCATATGGGAATCCCCTATATTTTTTTATGCAACAGTTATGTAATCTAAGTATCTTTTTTAAAAAAAATTTAAAAAGTATATATTTTTAAAACCTGATCATACAAAAAGTTAAAAAAAATTTAATTACATAATTAAAAGTGTCTTTTCCAGCAGAGCATTGGGCTGTCCTTGTTGAATCATTATTATTGCTGTTTTTACTGTAACTGTAACTTGTATCATTTTTTTCTAGACACATTTCAGCCAACTGCTGTGTGGACCCATATGTGGCTGCTTTGGACCCCAAGAAAATTTTGTACTGTTTGGGGTCAAGATTGGGGTCACAGAAGACAGAATGGTGGACGTGGACTACTCCTACTTGGTTTCTGAATGTCTTCAAACCTGCTTGAATAACTTTTTAAAAAGGTCCACATCCTCGAGCCCCCAGGCTTGGATGAAAGCATTAAAGTCACCTACTCAGACAAGATCTCCCTAATAAATTCAAGTGATGCCAAACCCACAATTTCTTTGCAAGCCAGTTTTTTTTTTGGTAAAGGCAAATTGTTGTTACTGGGAAGTTTCCTGCAATAAACAATCTTTGGATCGTACTGGCTAAAGATGATTGGGAAATATATTTGCTGGCCCAGAACCGTATTTGTGCAACATCACTGAAGGAATTCCGTAGTAAATACAAAGTCGATGTAACAGAAGAGTAAGTGCTCATTATTAAACTGGGAAGATCCTACCTCAAGAGCTAGCATTCTGGAAAATTCTCTAGACACAGGCAAAATCTATATATCAGCTTTAGGACACTTAATGTGATAATCTCTCATTAGTTCAACTTGCTTAAACTTGTCAGGGATGGAGTCAGAATTGGAAAGTAGAACAGTAAGCTTGACATTCAGATTTGGGATAAGACAGGTCTTTTCCAAAGTTTCCCATGAATCTCAAAAACATACATCAAATGGGGGGCCCGGTGTGACCATGAGCTGGGAGGTGCTTCGGAGGATGGTGCCACACATCGGAAAAAGTCTCTGAGAAATGTACACCACTCATGAGAATATGGAAGTGGGATGATGCATTCGGAGGTTTGCAGGAGTGCAGTGTGTCTGGTCTTATGAGAGGCAGCAGCTTTTTTATGAGAATTATGAACAGAACAAAAAACGTTACATTGGAGATCTCCATAACAGTAAAATTCACTGAGCCATCACATTACACCCCAACAAAAACCCACCCTACCAGTACCGACTTCATAGCTATATGCTTAATTGCAAGATATCTCAAATTTGTCATCGCACAATCCAGCTTTACCGAAAAATTGTCCTGATGCGCAAAGACAGTAACACCAAGATTCATAAAGAAAATATGCAGCTGGGAATTCCTCCTTCTTTTACGAGGTTTCAACCCTGCCAACAAGAGGAAATTTTGGGAATGGGAGTTTCCATATTCAGTTGCTGATGGTCAGCCCCCTTGAAGAGGGATGGACTCTGCCCAGAGTGAAGCCTTGGATCATGCTGTCATGCAGGTCATGGAAATGATCAAAGCCAATGCCAAGGCCAGAGTGCACATCATTGATTTTAAGGAGATACAGTATGACTTTTGTTGTGTTAACCCCATGTATGCGGCTGAATACATCCTCTACCTGCTGCTCCTCTATGAAAAGCACAAAAGCAAGAAGATGACTGTTCCGTGAGAAGGCATGCATAGCTACAGCAGATCTTCAGCAAGATCCAGCTTGTGGAACATGAGAAACTGGATGCCGAGGAACTGGACAACAAAATTAGCCAAGAATTTGGATCCTTATCCTTTCTCTCGAATTTCCTGAAGAAGCCTGATTCGGCTCTAGTGCCAGTTTCCCCATTCCTTCCATGGTGCACAGTCCTGTCTGCCCAAGGAAGAGCGGCTTGCTGCTATTCAAACGCCTCAGGAAACTTTCCAGACGATTTCCTTTGATGTAGACTTCATGATCTGCTCATAAACCATTCATACTTGTCCAGGTAGTGGTCATGCATGTACTTGAGCAGTACTTCTTCTGGGGCAGGCAGGAGTCTTTCATGCTACAGAGCGCCTCTATGGGGATGGGTATCCAGTTGTCTGAGCCCTCACTGGAGAATTCAACTCTCCGGGAATTGTCTTGGACCACGTTCTGTAGGCGGCCACGGTGCGGGTCTGCAGGTATTTCTGGGAGGTCATGGCTCCCACGGAAAGAAAGTTCCTGTCGCAGCTGGCTGCTGTCTGGGGCCCCGCCATGCGGCCAGAGCTGCGCCCCGCGCGCATTATCGTGCGCGCCGCCAGACTGGGAAGCAGCCGCAGCCCCGGCCGGCAGCCCTCGGAGCTGACGCGGAGTCACAGGCCAGCACCAAGCCCCAAATCGGACGCAACAGCAAGCTGAGCCAGGCGCGCCTGCCGCGCGCGGCCGTCCCTACGCAGGTCCACCAGCGGAGCCGCCGCCACTGACTCGCCGGTCTCCCGCGCCATGCCCTGCGCCTTTAAGAGGGGGACCTAGCCTGGCGTGCGGCGGTGGCGGCTCAGGCGCGACCCGGCGGCGGCGGCGGCGGCTCTCCGATGGCTCGCGGGGTCGCGGGGGAAGCGCGGCAGCGACAGCAGTGGCAGCCATGTCCGGGCCCTTGCGCCGCCCCTTGGCTGGCTCGGATGGACTTGCTTGGAGCCGGTTCCGTACTCTCACCGGCCGGTGCCGCTGCTGCAGCTGTACATCCTTCGGCTTAGTTAGCCATTGCACAGGAGCCCCTCACCTCACCCACAGAGCGTTATCAGTAGCATTATTAATAAGGTTAACTGTAAAAGTGTGGAAATGAATAGAGCTAAGAGTAACACATTATAACGAGTATAACTAAACGCTGCTAATATATAAATGTGACTGTAACTGAGAGGGGTAGTATGTGGAAGTAAATGTCAACTGAAAGGAAGGTAGAGAATAATTTAGAGTATGAATAACAGTGATTTAGGTGGTGAATGAAGATTGTGGTTAATACCAGAAAATAAAGCTCTTCTTTTACAAAGTGTTAAGAATGTGGTGATACGCAGGAAATTGCAACTAATATAACTTGTGGCTGATAGTTAATAGTAATATTGCAGTATTTTGCAGCAATGACAAGAACTTATTATATCAATACACAATTGGGAGGTTTAAGAAGGGTTGGGACTTTTCCATTTGGAGTAATGAAAGCGTTCTAAAATTGACTGAAGTGATGTCAGCACAACTGTGTGATGAAAATGAAAGACACTGAGTGTACACTTTTAATGGATTGTACAAAGCATGGGACTGAATAACACAGGGAATCCAGTGGTGGATGATGGACTGTGGTTAGCAGGACAAATATGAAAGCATTTCCCCCTGAGTGATAACAAATATAGAATATTAATAGAGGGTGTTAATAATTGGGTGGCTTGGGGGAAAAATACACCAAATGTAAGACATGGTCTATAGTTATTAGTAATATTTTGATGATGCTTTTTCATAGTTTGTAACAAATTTTTCACAACAATGCAAGGTGTTGGTGGTGGAGTGTTGTATGAGGGCCCTGTATGATGATATGCATGTTTGTTTTTTAAGTTCACAATTTTTACTATGCATTGGTTGTTTATGTATGTTCATGTATGAATGATATACCTCAATAAAATTTTATTTTAAAAAAAGATATAGGCTGTAAAATGGATAAAAAAAACATGAGCCATCCATATGCTTTCTACAAAAGACTCACCTTAGATCCAGGAATACCAATTGGCTGAAAATGAAAGGTTCGAAAAAGATAGCCCATGTAAACAGTAACCAAAAAAGAGCAGGGGTAGTTATATTAATATCAGATAAAACAGACTTTAAATGCAAAAATTTATAAGAGATATAGAAGGCCATTATATAAATAAACAAATATTAATAAAAGGGACAATCCACCAGGAAGAACTAACAGTCATAAATATCTATGCACCTAAGCAGAATACCCCAAAGTGCATGAGGCAAACTCTGGCAAAACTGAAGGGAGAAATAGGTACCTCTACTATAATAGTTGGAGACTTCAAAATGCCACTCACATTGTTAGATAGAACAACTAGTCAGAAGATCAATAAGGAAACAGAGAACTTGGACAATATGATAAATGAGCTATACCTAATAGACATATACAGAATGCTGCATCCCAAATAAGCAGGTTATATAATCTTCTCAAGTGTTCATGGATCTTTCTCCAGGATAGGCCATATGCTGAGTCACAAAGCAGGTCTCAATAAATATAATAAGATTGAAATTATACAAAGCACCTTCTCAGATCATAATGGAATGAAGCTGTAAATCAATAATAGGTGAGAAAAGGGAAAATTGTCAAATGTGTGGAGGCTAAACAACACACTCCTAAACAATCGGTGGGTCAAAGAAGAAATTGTAAGTGAAATTAGTAAGTATCTTGAGAAGAACGAAAATGAGATCACAACTTATCAAAACTTACGGGATACAGTGAAGGCAGTGCTGAGAGGGAAATTTACAGACTTAAACACCTATATATTTTTAAAAAAGAGCTAAAATCAAAGACCTAACTGAACACCTGGAGGAACTAGAAAAAGAGCAGCAAACCAATCCCAAAGCAAGCAGCAGGAAAGAGATAATAAAGATAGAGTAGAAATAAATGAAACTGAGAACAACAACAATAACAACAAAAAGCAATAGAGAAAATCAACAAACCCAAAAGCTGTTACTTTGAGAAGATCAATAAAATTGACAATACCTTAGCTAGACTAACAAAGAAAAAAAGAAAGAAGATGCAAATAAATATAATCAGAAATGAAAGGCGGGATTTTATGACTGAGCCCACAGAAATAAAAAGGATCATAAAAGGATATTATGAGAAACTGCCAACAAATTAGACAATCTAGATGAAATAGACAAATGCCTAGAAACTCACAAACAACCTACATTGACTCTACAAGAAATACAAGAACTTAACAAACCAATTACATTTAAAGATATTGAATCAGTCATCAAAAATCTCCCAACAAAGAAAAGTCCAGAACCAGATGGCTTCACAGATGAATTCTATCAAGCATTTCAAGAAGAATTAACCCCAATCCTGTTTAAATGCTTTGAAAAAATTGAAGAGGAGGGAAAATTGCCCAACACATTGTATGAAGCCAACATCACCCTGATACCAAAGCCAGACAAAGATACTACAAGAAAAAATTATGGACCAATCTTTCTAATGAACATAGATGCAAAAATTCTCAACAAAATACTTTCAAATCAAATCCAACACAGAATATTGAAAGAATTATACACCACAAACAAGTGGGTTTTATTCCTGGTATGGAATGGTGGTTCAACAAAAGAAAATCAATTAACATAATAAATCATATTAACAAATAGAAGGAAAAAACCACATGATCCTCTCAAACGATGCAGGAAAGACATTCAAAAAAATCCAGCTTCCTTTCTTGATAAAAAACACTTCAAAAGATAGGAATAGAAGGAAAATTCCTCAAAATGATACAGGGTATACAAGAAAAACCCACAGCCAACATCATACTCAATGAGGAAAGACTGAAAGCTTTACCCTAAGATCAGGAACAAGACAAGGATGCCCATCGTCACCAGTTCAACATTGTACTAGAAGTTCTAGCTAGAGCAGGGGTTCTTAACCTTTTTTGTTCCACAGACCCCTTTGCCAATCAGGTGAAAACCATGGACCCCTAACTAAGTCCACACTATGCTATGTATTATTTAATAAATATAACACAACTGCACCAACACGTCCTCACAAGAATAATGTTTTTGTTTTGAATTTCAATTCAAGCTCACAGACCCCTTGTTAAGAACTTCTGAGATAGAGGAATTAAACAAGAAAAAAAAGACATCCAAATAGAAAAAGAAGTAACACTCACTATTCACAAATGACATAATCCTCTATTTAGAAAATTCTGAAATGTCTATGACAAAGCTACTTGAACTAATAAACGAGTTCAGCAAAGTGACAGGATACAAGATCAACACGCAAAAATCTGTAATGTGTCTGTACACTAGTATTGAACAATCTGAAGAGGAAATCAGGAAAAAATTCCATTTATAATAGCAAGAAAAAGACTCAAATACCTAGGAATCAATTTAACCAAAGATGAAAAAGATCTTGTATTAGTCTGCCAAAGGGGTGCTGATTCATAGTACCAGATATCTGTTAGCTTTTATAAAGGATATTTATTTGGGGTAAAAGCTTACAGTTCTAAGGCCATGGAAAGTCCAACTCGAGGTACCATAAGAAGTACTTTCTCACCAAAGTCAGCTGCCATGTGTTGGAGAAAAGATAGTAGGCGATCTCTGCCTGTTCTCTCAGGGCTTCTTATATCAGTCTCTAGCATAGGGCTCATTTCTTTCCAAGCCTTCTCAGTTGCTCTTGTGTCTTCTTAGTGAGTGCACATTTATATCAGCCCACTAAGAGGGTGGGGACTCAACCTGAGTCATGCCCTATTGACACGGTCGAATCAAAGTCCCTAAATTGATTTTATCAAGTAAACTTAAACTTTTGACTTTAATACAATCAAAGGGTATCACACCCAAAGGAATAGATTAGTTTACAAGCATAATTTTTCTTCTTTTGGGATTCATAAATGATCTCAAACTGCCACATTACACCCTCTGAATCCCAAAAAAATATTACAATATTCCAAAAAACTTTAAATATTTTCAGTTAGCAATGAGAAGTACAAAAGCACAACACAGTCATAGAAATAGAGTTTGTCTTGGAGCAAAGTCTCCTCTGGCTGTAGAACTGTGAAATTTACAAAAGAAGTTATCTACTTCCAATATTCAGAGGGACAGACAGAAGATGAACATTTGCATTACCACAAGGAGAATTTGGGAGAGAAACATGTCACAGGTCCCCAACAGTTGTGAAAACCTGCAGGGCATACTCTATTAGATTTAAAAATCTGAGAGTCATTCTTAAGATGATGATTTCTTCTTCTTGGGGCCTCATTGGGGTCCACCCTTCCCACAGGCTTGCCCAATGGCCATTTTCTTGGTTCCACCCTCATCAAGCATCTCGGTGGTGACTGAGCTCCAGACTTCGCCCTCCGAGAACATTGAGGTGATGACCACACTATCCCCAATTTCTGGGTTACAGTCTCAACACCCTTAGTACAGTGAGGTGGTGGCAACATTCTCCCTAATCTCTGGCATATAGACCCAACCTCCTCAGAACAGTGAGTTGGTGACCTGGTCTTCCCTAATCTATGGGGAACAGACCCACCCCTCTCAGAGCAATGGAGTGTTAACCTGACTCTCTTCAACCTATGGGGAACAGGCCCACCCCTCTCAGAGCACTGCGGTGGCAATGTCACTCTTCCCAACCCATGGGAACAGACCCACCCCTCTCAGAGCACTGGGGGACAAACTCACTCTCCCTAACCCTTGGGGAATGTGCTCCACCCTCTCTGTAGCCTGAGACAGCAAAACTATCCCTGAACAGTGGGGTGGAACTTCCACTGTCTTCAAATGCCTGCAAAAACTTACCCTCTCCATACACATGGGTGAGGTCCCTCTCTTGGTCCAAGGAGGTGTCTTAATCCCAGACCTCAGCTTCCATGATTTTCCTCTTAAGGCTGTTTTCCCTTCCATCTCTCTCCTCCCTGTCCCTTTTAGTCCAGGCTGACAGTGGTTTCATTCACACAGATCTCTAAAAAAAGATTGTTGGTCTAGCATGTAGGAAGTAGGGGTCCAAGCCATCAGAAGTAAGACTTTCCACAAGTCCTTCTTGGATAACTGCATTTTCAATTGTGACTTATAAGTTCCAAGTTTAGTTAATTT
Organism: Cabassous unicinctus; assembly: GCA_029593785.1. Lineage (NCBI taxonomy): Eukaryota > Metazoa > Chordata > Mammalia > Cingulata > Chlamyphoridae > Cabassous > Cabassous unicinctus. The sequence goes on from JAQZBX010035158.1 coordinate 11,129, forward strand.
CTCAAATGGGGCACTATCATCTGGAGGCTTGATTTCCAGAGACTTGGAATTTCCAGAATCAGTTTCTGGTTTCTTTGTGATCAACAATTCATTTCTCAGTTTATCTCTTTCCTCTAGTATTTTGCTATAAGCTGCAAGGAGAAGCCAAGTCACATTCTCCAAGTTTACTTTGGAAAGCTCTTCAGCTAAATGTCTAGGCTCATCATTTTCAAATTCTGCCTTCCATATAACATCAGGAATCAATCTTGGTAAGTTCTCTGCAACTTTAAAACACGAATCACCTTTTCTCCAGTTTCAAATAATAGTTTCATCATTTCCTTCTAAGGCCTTATCAGAAATAAATTTAGGCTCCATATTCCTACCAACTGTCTCTTCAAAGCAATCTAGTTCTTTTCCATCAAGCATCTCACAATTCCTCCAAAAAATACCCCTTACTCATTTATAAAACTGTTCCAGCTTTTTTGGTAATTGCAAAAGCACAACCCCACCCCCGGTACCAAATTCTGTATTAGTCTGCCAAAGAAGAGCTGATGCAAAGTACCAGAAATCTGTTGGTTTTTATAAAGGGTATTTATTGAGGGTAAAAGCTTACAGTTCCAAGGCTGTGGAAAGTCCAACTCAAGGTACCATAAAAGGTACTTTCTCACCAAAGTCGCCTGCCACATTTTGAAGCAAGATGGCAGTCAATCTCTGCCTGGTTTCTCAGTGTTTCCTATATCAGTCTCTGGCATAGGGCTCATTTCTTTCCAGGCCTTCTCAGCTGCTCAGCTGATCTGTTCTCTTCAGCTGCAGACTATCAGGCAAATGGCTTATCTCTCCTGGGGGCCCCAGGATCAAACATGACAGAGTTTTCTCTCTCTTTTCTTGTGTCTTCTTGAGTGAGGGCCCATTTACATTACCCCACCAAGGAGGTGAGGATTTAACCAGAGTCATGCCTTACTGATGTGGTTGAATCAAAGCCCTAATCTTAATTTAATTTAATCAAAGATATCTCAGTTGAATCTAATACAATCAAAGGATATGACATCCAGAGAAATAGATTAGTTTACAAACATAATCTTTCTCTTTTTGGGGGATTCATAAATAATCTCTAACTGCCACAGACCTCTATTCAGAAAACTACAACACTGACAAAAGAAATAAAAGAAGGCCTAAAGAAATGGAAATACATTCCATGTTCATGAATTTTAAGACAATGTTGTGAAGATATCAATTCTACCCAAACTGATTTATAGATTCAATGCAATACCAATCAAAATTCCAACGGCCTACCTTACAGAAATAGAAAAGGCAATTACCAAATTTATTTGTAAGGGAAAGGGCACCTGAATGGCCAAAAACATCCTATAAAAGAAAAGTGATGTAGGAAGACTCTCACTGCCAGTCCTTGAAACATATTACAAAGTGGTAAATACAGCATGGTTTTGACATAAAGATAGGCACATTGATCAGTGGAATAGAATTGAGAATCCAGAAATAGACTCTCACCTTTATGGCCAACTGGTTTTGACAAACATACCAAGTCCACATTATTGGGACAAAACAGTTTCTTTAACAAGTGGTGCTGAGAGAACTGGATATCCATAGCCGAAAGAATGAAAGAGGATCCCTATCTCACTCACTATACAAGAATTATCTGATGGTAGGTGGGCGTCTCTTAAACCTTACACTGAAGGCACAAGCCAAATAAGAAAAAATAGATAAATGGGACCTCCAAAAGTCAAATATTTTTGTACTTCAAAGGACTTTGTCAAAAGGGCGAAAAGACAGTGGACAGTGGGAGAAAATATTTGGAAACCACATATCCAGTAAGGGTTTAATACCCATGATATATAAAGATGATACAACTCAACAATAAAAAGACAAATGACCCAATTAAAACATGGGCAAAAGACTTGAACAGACATTTGTCCCAAGAAAAAATACAAAAGCAAAAAAAAAAAACCAAAAAAAAAAACCCATGAAAAAATGTTCAACATTACTAGCAATTAGGGAAATGCAAATCAAAGTTACAATGAGACATCATTTCACACCTATTAGAATGGCCACTGTTAAAAAGACAGAAAACTACAAGTGTTGGAGAGGATATGGAGTGATAGGACCACTTATTCCCTGTTAGTAGGAATGTAGAATGGCACAGCCACTGTGGAGGAATGTTTGGCAGTTCCTAAGGAAGTTGAATATAGATTTTCCATGTGACCTGGCAATACCACTATTAGGTATATACCAAGAAGAACTGAAAGCCATGACACAAATGGATACCTGCACACCGAGTTCATAGCAGTGTTATTCACAATTGCAAAAAAATGGAAACAACCCAGGTGTCCATCAACCAATGAATGGATAAACAAATTATGCTGTATACATATGATGGAATATTATTCAGCTCTAAGAAGAAATTAGGTCTTGAAGCATATGGCGACATGGATGAACCTGGAGGACATTATGTTGAGTGAAGCAAGCCATACACAAAAGGACAAATACTATATAATTTTGCTATTATGAACTAAACATCTTGTGTAAACTTATGGAGTTAATAACTAGAATACAGGTAGCCAGAAAAGAGAATGGGCTTAGGGAATGGAAAGTTGAAGTTTAGTCTTTGCAGAATTGGTAAAATGGTTGTTTGTAAATCTTCGGAAATGAATACAAATGGTGAAAGCACATCACTGTTTTTGTAACTAGCAGCGTTAATATATGGGTATGATAGTGATATGGAAAGACTAAGGTCCTGTATGTTAATAAAATGAAAGCTAAAAATTGTAACATGGGACTGTATAAGATAGCGAAACCTCATGTGAAATGAGTATGGGTAATATTGCATATATAAGACTGTTTTTTTTTGAAACAGAACAAATGTAAGTTAATGTGACACGATGTTAACATCAGGCAAAAATCCAAAGCAAACTATAGACAGTAACGTATGGTAATATATTAATAATCTTCCATTAAGGGTAAAAAAAAGGAAATATACTAAGTGAAATAAACTAGACAAAAGGTACTGAATATTGTTTGACTCCATTTATACAAAATATAAATACAAATAAATTAGAGAGATGGAAACAGAATAGAAGCTATGTACAGCAGGAAGACAGAGAGATTGAGAGGTGATTATTAAGGGGTAGAGTTTTTGTTTGTTTGTCTTTTAAAAAAAATTATTATTATTGTGGTAATAAAAATGCTCTAATATTGACTGAAGTGATGAATGAACAATTCTGCAATTATACCAAAGACCATTGATTGTACACTTTGGATGGATTGTATGCTTATGAGTATGTACCAATAAAATGGATTTTTAAAAAGGTTAGTGGATAAATGAATGGTGGTATGGCCATGTAATAAAAAGGAATGATATACACAACACATGAATCTCAAAATAATCAAGTTAAGTGAAAGAAGCCAGACAAATAAGAACACATAGTGTATGATTCCATTTCTGTAAAACTCTATAAAATACTAATTAACCTAGAACAAAAGGAAAGCAGATATGTGATTGTTTGGGGATGGGGCTGGAGGAATGGTGGGAGTGGGGGATTACCAAAGAGCATGGGGAAATTTTATTGGTGTTGGATATGTTCACTATCTTGATTGTGGCTATGGTTTAATGGGAGTATACATACGTCAAAACTTATGAAGTTAGACAATATAAAGTTTATTGTATGCCAATTATACCTCAATAAATCTGTTTAAAAAATTAAAATGTGAATCCATATAACAAACGAGGGTGATGATTTGCTCTTCAACTTACCAAACCCTTTGAATATTCAATTTGAAAGTCTCTGCCAGAGAAAGGAGACAACACCATGGAACCACAGAAGCTGGGGAGTCAAAACAGGTGCTACCATGTAAAGATGAGAACCCTCCTCATGTGCACTAGAAAAAAAATCCAAAGACAGCAAGGCCACATCTCTGAGCTTAGAACCCAGTCCCCATACCCTTCTATTCACATCTTGCCATTAGGGAAGCTGTATGATCTGGGGCACTGCTTTATGGTAGGTTGCAGAATTACACCAGCCCCAAGGAAAACTCTCCCTTCCCTCCAGGTTCAGGGAAGTGTACGCTTTCCCTCTCAGGGCAGGTCTTTCACTATCCTTCCACTCCTGGCTATGGCTTCCTTCAGTCCATCTCATACAGAAACAAATCTCTTGAAGCATCCCATGTTTTTCATTACTTCTGTTATCTGGCCTGAATACAAAAGCTGTTAACCAAAAAAATCTCTAATAAAGAAAAAAGCTATTAAAAACCACGCAATGGAAGTAATTACAACATTAATGTGGAACCAGTGGTCACCAGACACTTTGGGGGCAGGGAGAGGGAAAAGCAGTTGTAATACAGGGGCTTTTTCGGGACTTGGGAATTATCCTGAGTGACATTGCAATGACAGATATAGGCCATTTTATATCATCATATAACATGCAGAAGTGTGTGGGAGAGAGTGTGGTCTACAACATGAACTATGGTCCATGCTTAGTGGCAAAGCCCCAAGATGTGTATATCTATTGCAAGTGATGTGCCACTCTAATGAAGGATGTTTATGTGGGAGGTTGTGGGAGGAGTGGGAGGTGGGGCACATGGAAATCCCTACAATTTTTGTGTAACATTTATTAAAGTTTATTAAAAAAATAAAAATCTAAGTTTATTAAAAAAATAAAAATAAAAATAAAAAAACCATTGGGATATCTGTACATAAAATATTGCCTTCTTTGGTGTTGGTAAAAATGCTTTATATTATTGTTGCTTTTTAGAGAAGTAAGGACAAAAAACATGAGAGAACTGCAAGTCACATATTAATAAGTTATCCTGTCATCCACATAACTGGTAATGTAATGACTTTTAAATTATTTAAAGGCAATTTCCTTCTAATGGTAACAAAAAAGCAACAACCCAAAATAAAATAACCAAATGATGTTTATAAATGGCCAAAAATCACCTGAAATGTGTGTTGACTTCAGTGGTCAAGTGAAGATTTATATTTTGATAAGAACATTGTATTTGTAGAATGGAGAAAAGTTGGTCAGGCACTAGGGTGTGATAGGAGAAATCAGATAGGAAGTTATTGGAATATTGGCAAAAACAATGGAGCTATGGGTGGATTTAAAAGGTGTTTAGGACAAAAATTTTGCAGTATGTGTCTAACAATTGAAAACATGAAACATTATCTCATTATCAGATATTTATCCTAAGGAAGTTTTTTAACTGCACAAAGGTATATGCATCAAGATGCTCATGGCATCTCTAGATGACTAGCCTCAGAGATACCCTTCTAACCCCTACACCCTCAGAACATTAATGTGAAGGAGATATAAGAATGCATAGGATAACATTTACCAATGACATAGCTCCCATGGGCTAAGAATTTCCCTTACAATTTTCTATTACCCAATAATGCAATTATAATACTATTCTTTCATTCTTTATCAACTGTAATAAGTATAAATGTATAATAAATATATAATAATATAGTTATAATAATATTCTCTCATAAATTGTAATAAATGTTAATAATGGGTGAGGTATTTGGGAACTCTGTATTTTCTGCATGATTTTTCTGTAAAACTATGTCTCTCATTTAAAAATTCCATTATTGACATAACTGTTCATCCTATCACAGAGGCCTCTTCATGTCCAGCCTTGGTTGTCATCTTTACTCCCAATCTCGCAGCAGGAGAAAAAACTTTCCTTTTTTATACTCTTGTTATCTCTTTGATATGCCTCCAGGTCAGATTATTAATGATCTCATTCTCTTTGTAGACATATTTCCCATATTTTTATATTTGCTTTCCAGGCCAGAAAAAAATTATTTTTAGTGGGTTTTGCTTCATGGAAATCTCAATATCTGCTCTTCTTTTCTCTGTTTTATCTCTCAGTTGGAAAATGAACATACTAAATGCTTAGGAGCAAGGGTTAAAAATAATTAATTTATTGAAGTGTTTATACCATTGAAGATTCTTACTACTATTTTAATTTGTTTGTTCATTCTAAAAAAAAATTATTGAGTTTTGCTAAGTACCAGACCCTATTCTAAGCATTAAAAATAACAAAAGAATGAGACAAAGCCTAAAATAACATTTATTTCAATATGTAAAGCCACAAGCCCTGCTACACCAGAACACATAATGAAGTGGTAAGATGTTTGCAACTACTTAAAATGAATATTGTAATAAGAGAAGGAGACAATCTCTGACTATTGAATTTGTAATAGCCAGCCAAAAGGGGTGCTGATGCAAAGTACCAGAAATCTGTTGGCTTTTATAATGGGTATTTATTTGGGGTAGAAGCTTACAGTTACAAGGCCCTAAAGTGCCCAACGCAAGGTACTATAAGAGGTACTTTCTCACCCAAAGTTATTTGCCACATGTTGAAGCAAGATGGTGGGTGATATCTGTGAGAGTTCAGCCTTTCTTCTTCCTCTTAAGGCTCCATGTTTCCAGCTTCTTCCAATCTCAGCTGTAGGCTGCCATAAGGCTCGTCTCTCTAGGCTTTTCAGCTGCTCTGTTATCTTCAGGTGAAAACATCAATCTGATCTCTCTTCCCGGGGCGTCTTCCCTGTCTGTGGAGCTGGTTCTCTTCCTCTGCATTCTTCTTCTCTGTGTATCTACTTCCTGTGTTCTTGATTGAGAATCCCTTTATACAGCCCACCAAGGGGGTGGGGACTTAAATTGAGTCACCCTAATGATGTGGTTGAATCAAAGCCCTAATCTTGATTTAATAAACTAAAAGTGAAACCTCTGAGTTTAATAGACTCAAAGGGGTATCATGACCAGAGGAACAGACCAGTTTACAACCATAATCAATATCTTTTTTTTGAATTCATAAATAATATCAAATTGCCACAAATATCATTTATTTTTCTTACTAGTTGACATTTTGAAATAAGGACTTGATAAGCATATTAATATATATTATCACAGTTAATGTCCTTGTTCTCTTCAAATTTATAATCTAGTGTCTGCAAAATATGCACCCTCTCAGAATCCAGTCTTCCAAAGGTGTTTCTACATACTAAATCTCATTTTGCATAAAACTATTTATCTGTTGTTTAATAGGACTAGAGTCATTCTTCAGAGGCTTTAATTCATTGGAGGCACCATCTTTAATCTCTTAAAAAACCTTGATATTGTTTATTAGCACTTGTAATCTTCCAAATATGAAAAATATGTATTATCCTGTTCAGTGTAAATTGTGCAATCACTGCATGATATTTAATGAGTAAGGGATGAGCTATTTCTTTCTTGTCTTTCTAATGAGGATAATCATGGATGTCAATATCCTTATGTCTCAGATATATGAATAATATCCATTTTGGGGAGAACAAGAAATGTAATTATTTTGTGTGACCAGTGCACATGACTAAGCTATCTTTGGACAAACACTCAACAGAGTACATAATTGCCTACTTGTGACCCACAGTAATGGTGACCTCAAAGGAAAAAATATATGAAAATCTCTTTGAAATGTTTACATTATAGTAAAAATACAATGTGAAGCTCTGTTCTGGTCAAGATGGTAGAATGAGAAACTTTAGCCAAACAGAAGCTTTGAACAACTACCCAAAATTGTCAGGGACATCTTTCTCAAAGCTCTATAAAACATTTAAAGGATTGCAGTAACAAGGTGAGTGCCAAATCAAGAAAAGGATAACTTAAATGAGGCAGAATTTCATGGCACCCTAGCTGGTCTCTTGCATGCACATTCCCTCACTTGCTTCATGAAGGGCTAGCACATGATTTTTGTTTGAGCCCCTGGTCCCAGATTCAGAAGGAGCAGAATAACCCTTGTGCACATACTGGGACCATGTGTGTCAAGCCTAATATTCTGGTGGCTGCCTGATAGAACCAGGACATTCGTCACAAGCAAGATGTCCCAGAACTTGCCCTTTGTGTAGAAGGCTACTTATAGAACTCTCATACAGAGAAATGTGAGAGATTAGTTAAGTTGTGGCTACCTGGAGCAAGGACTGTGGGATTTACAGTGCAGTGCCTAGGACTCTGAGGAAACTGTTTTCTAGAAAACACAGACATTCATATCCATGTAAATGGGGAAATTCCCAGGGCTACACAAGCAAACACAAGACAACATATATGTACAGAAGGGATCAGGGAGGCCCCTATGCTTTGACCTTAAGATCTTCTCTAAACTCATTGTGTGGAAAAGCTCTGAAGGAAAATACATGAACAAGTCAGTCTGAAAGAATGGGAAAAGTGTTTTCTTTTTTCCTTCTTTTTTTTTTTTTTTTTGTTGTTGTTAGCCCAAGGTATTCAAAGAAAGGTCTGTCATAACATTATCTGGCTACAAGTTTAAGAAAAGATACTTCAGAAACAAAATCAAGTAACTGCAGAACAGGTGTAGCTCACTGATTAAACACCTGCTTTGCATGTATGAGGTCCCAGGTTCAATCCCCAGAACCTCCTAAAAAAGAATCAAGTGATAACACATTATAATATCATAATATATAGGTTTGAGCAGAAGATAAAAAAAAAACATACAAAGAAACATGTAGTGATGGTCCACAGGCAAAGGATATGATTTAAGCATTAAAAACCATCAGTGGTGGAGATCAAACTGGGGCATACCAAAGAAAGAATTTTAAAAATGTTCCTAAATATGCTAGGAGCTAAAAGAAAATGTGGATAAGGAACCAAAGGAAATCAAGAAACAATAGAAGAACAAAAAGAGAATATAAGTAGAGAGATGGAAATTATGAAAAGGTACAAAACAGAGCTCAACACCACAGTAATGGAAAGTAAAAATTTCTTAGAGGGGTCCAACAGCAGATTAGAGTTGGCAGAAGAAAAAAATCAGTGAACTTAGCTATAAATCAATAAAAATCATCCAGTCTGAGGAGCAGAAAGAAGAAAGAATGAAGAAACATGAACAGACTCTGAGGAACCTGTGAGGCAACATCATTCATACCAATATACATATTGTGGGAGTCCCAGAAGGAGAAGAAAAAAGAAGGTAGGGAGAATATTCAAAGAAACAATGGGTGAAAATTTCCCAAATTTAACAAAAGACATGAATCTACATACCCAGGATGCTCCATAAACTAAACAGGATGAACCCATGTTCAATCACATGACAACATATTATAATCAAAATGTCAAATTCCAAAGACAAAAGGAGAATTCAAAAGTCACAAGAGAGAAGCAATGTGCATGCACAAGGGAGCCTCAATAAGACCAAGTGCTGATTTCTCATTAGAAACTATGGAGGCAAGAAGACAGTGGGATGACATATTTAATGTGGTAAAAGCAAAATATTGCCAACCAAGAATTCTATATTGGACAAGTCAGTCTTTCAAAAATGAGGGAGAGATTAAGACATTCCCAGATAAACAAAAGCTCAGGGAGGCCACAGCTGTTACTGGAGGTGTCCTCAGCACAATGAAGCTCATCATCCTTGACAACTATTCTCAGGCCAGTGAGTGGGCAGCCAAATACATCAAGAACTGCACTATCCAGTTTAACCAGGGGCCAGACAAGTACTTCACCATGCAGCTCCCTACTGGAGCAGCCACTTTGCTGCTACAAGAAGTTGATTGAGTACTACAAGAACAGGTACCTGTCCTTCAAATATGTGAAGGACTTCACCATGGATGAGTATGTGGGCCTTGCTGGAGACCACCCAAGTGTTAACACTCTTTTAAGCACATTGATATCCATCTAAAAAACACCGATTTTCTAGAAGGGAATGCAGCCAACCTGCAGGTTTTGATGAGAAGATCCTGGCTGTGGGTGGGTTTGAGCTGTTTTTTGGAGGCATTGGCCCCAAAGGACACATTGCCCATTATCCAGCCTGTGCCCAGGACCTGTGAAAACTTTGACCTTGGACACCATCCTGGCCTATGCTAAATTCTTCAATGGAGATCTCACCAAGGAGCTCACTACAGCCCTGACAGTGGGCATGGGCATGATCAAGGGTGCTAGAGAGGTGATGATCCTCATCACAGATTTGTACAAGGCATGTGCTCTATACAAGGCCATTGAAGAGGGAGTGACTCACATGTGGACCATGTCAACCTTCCATCAGCATCCTTGCATAGTGTTTGTGTGTGAAAAGAATGACACCCTATAGGTGAAAGTGAAGATCATCAAGTGTTTCAAAGATTTAATGCTTGTTCATAACAAGTTGGTGGATCCTTTGTTGAATTCAAAGTAAAGGAAATAGAAAAACAAGTCTTCTAAGAAACTATACAGTGATTAACCAGTGCTACATCTAGTATCAAGTACCACATAGGTATAGGCAGGTTCTTCTGGAAATTGTCTTTAGGAGAACAGAATTGTATTTCTTTAATCCAGAATTGTTATTCCAGAAAGTCAGTAAATCTATTATTCCTGGCTATGAGAGGTAAAACCTAGTACTGCAGTTTAGCTATGAGAATGACTTGTTTGTAGCTTACTTATTTAGAAAAAAAATATGGGAATCTCCTATATTTTCCATGTATCATTTAGGTAATCTAAAGCTTCTTTAAAAATAAAATAAAAAATGAGGGTGAGTTTAAAGTCTATAACAGATATGTTTAGAGCACTATGTGCCTAAAACAACAAGAAAAACATTCTTTTTAAGTGCACATGTATCCTTCTCCAGGATAGAGCATATGCTGGGTCACAAGACAAGTCTCAATAAATTTAAAAAGATTGAAATTTATCAAAGCACTTTTTCTGATCTTCATAGAATGAAGCTGGAAATCAATAACAGACAGAAAATGGAAAATTCACAAATATATGGAGATTAAACAACACACTCTTAAATAATCAGTGGGTCAAAGAAGAAATTTCAAGAGAAATCAGTAAATATCTTGAGACAAATGAAAATGAGAACAGAACATATCAAAACATGTAGGATACAGCAAAGGCAGTGCTGAAAGGGAAATTTATAGCCCTCAAGCTTAGATTAAAAAGACGAAAGAGCTAAAAACCAAAAACCTAATTGCACAGCAAAAGGAAATAGAAAAGAACAGCAAACTAACCCCAAAGCAGTCAGAAAGAAAGATATAAGAAATATCAGAACAGAAATAAAGAAACTGGGAATACCAACAAAAATACAGTTAAGAGAATCAACAAACCCAAAAGTTGGTACTTAAATAAAATCAACAAAATCCAGAAACAGTTTGCTAGAATGACAAAGGAAAAAAAGGGAGAAAACACAAATAAATAATTTCATAAATTAGAGGGGGACATTACCACTGACACTGCAGAAATAAGAGAGATCATAAGAGGATAATTTAAACAGCTGTATGCCAACAAACAAGACAATGTAGACAAAATGGACAAATTTCTAGAAACACATGAACTACCTACACTGACCCTAAAAGAAAGAGACGACCTCAACAAACCATTCATGAGGAAAGAGATTGAAATAGTCATAAAAAACCTCCCCAAAATGAAAATCCCAGGACCAGATGGTTTCAAAGGTGAATTCTAACAATTATTCAGAGATGATCCAATACCAATCTTGCTCAAGTTCTAACAAATTGAACAGGAAAGAACACTACCAAACTCATTCTATGACACCAACATCACCCAAATACCAAAACCAGAAAAATATACCACAAAAAAGAAAATTACAGACCAATTTCTCTAATCAATATAGATGCACAACTCCTTTACAAAATACTTAATGGATCTAAAAGCATATGAAGAAGGGAATTTCCGGGAAGATGGCTGACTAGTAAGACACGGGAATCTCTTCTCCAGAAAAATAGCTAGAGAATAGGCTGAAACAGCCCCGAAATAGATTTTCTAGGGTTTAGGAGAGCAGGTGAAGGCTGCACAACACCCAGAGGAGAGAGGGACAAAAAAGGGAAATCGCGACGACAGAACCGTGAGTTGGAATCAGCAGCGCTGCTGCTGCCGGCACCCTCCCCCACACTCCTTAGAATTCTTGGGTCTCTGGGCCTGCGACTATAGACAAAGGGGGCTCCAGGGGTCTACCACTCCCGGAAAGTGGAGAGAGAGGGACACAGCCTTAGGCTGACTCAGGTTCTGACCTGCAAATTTGGGCTGCGGAGCCCCACAGACCCTTCCATACGGCAGTTTGCCCTGGGAGCCTAGGAAGGACAGGAGAAATCCGACCCTCGCAATCTCCCTCTCTTCTAGCCTGGACTAATTGTTGAGGACTCCACAGGAGAGGGGAGAGAGAGCCTGGGGCTGACTCTGCTTTTGACTCCCAGGTTTGGTCTGCCCTGTCCCGAGAGCCAGTCCAGGCTGGGTGGGGCTGCACCATTGTTTGCCTTGGAGCCTGCAAGGGGCTAAAGATATACAAACTTCCCAGTCTCCTCCGCTACTAACATGGACTGATTGATGAGGATTCAGAGGGGAGAGGAAATATTTCCCAGCTGGGAAAAGGGAGGGGGCTGCCAGAGAAGACTGGAGCACTGTCTCCAAAAGTTTAAATTACAAGGCTCTTAGCAGCAGGAAGCTCTATCACATTGATCTGGCTGAGTCACAACAAATACACTCGGACCAGGCATTGAATTGAGAGCTGCCAATGAGCGCCATCTCCTGGCAGACCAAGGAAGTGCACATAAGAAAATTAAATAGGAGAGGCTTTTCCTGGCCTCTATAGCCTCCCTGTCCAAGGCCCTAGGAAATGACTCTACAACCAATTACTAGGTCCAGTGCCCAGTTTTGAGCAACCAGCAGGACAATCCTAACAATCAAGGTTGAGCCAAAAATCAAAGAACTGTGGTAACTCACAGCCTCCTGCCACTAAAACCCTGTAAAAGAGAAAGAGATAGAGTATCTAAGTAAAATACAACCTAACCAGATGCCTAAACACCAGCAAAAAATTACGAGCCATACTAAGAAAATAGAAGACATGGCTCAAGAAAAGGAATATATCAAAGTCCCAGAAGAGATGCAGAATTTAAGAGAACTAATCAGTGAGATGAGCACAAATTTCCAAAATCAAATTCATGAGATGAAAGACAATATAGTTAAAGAGATAAATGACATCAAGAAGACATTGAGAGAACACAAAGAAGAATTTGAAATCCTGAACAGAAAAGTAACGGAGTTCATGGGAATGAAAGACACAATAGGTGAAGTCAAAAAAACATTTGAGGCATAAAACAGCAGACTCAAAATGATAGAAGAAAGAACAAGTGATACCGAAGACAGAGCAGATGAAATTGAAGAGAGAAAAGAATGGAAAAAATTGAGCAGGGGCTCAGAGAGTTGAATGACAACACAAAATGCAACAACATATGTGTCATGGGAGTTCCAGAAGGGGAAGAGAAAGGAAAAGGGGCAGAAAGAGTATTTGAGGAAATAATAGCTGAAAATTTCCCAACTCTCATGAACTAAAAGAACTTACATGTCCAAGAAGGACACCGTACCCCAATGAGAATAAATCCAAATAGACCTATACCAAGACACATGCTATTCAGAATGTCAAATGTAAAAGATAAAGAGAAAATTCTCAGAGCAGCAAGAGAGAAGCAAACGATCACGTACAAAGGACGTCCAGTAAGACTTAGTGCAGATTTCTCTTCAGAAACCATGGAGGCGAGAAGACAGTGGTATGATACAATTAGGAAACTGAAAGAGAAAAACTGCCAGCCGAGAATTCTTTATCCAG
>JAQZBX010035159.1:0-24686 GCA_029593785.1 Cabassous unicinctus
TTTAGAAAGATCTGATTGACTTGGAAAAAAAGTTTTTAATACCCATTACAGCAAACTAGTAAAATCCTTTTATAAACGTTCACACAGACATTGTTTAATTAAAGGCTTATTACAAGGAGATCATTGTTATGAATTTATTTACATTCTGCTGGATGCAGAGATGAAGAAGATGTAACCCATGAGTTGTGTATTCACTAGAAAATGTTCTATGAGGGCAGGAATTTTTTCATCTGTTTGATCACTGCTGCATTCCCAGCATCTAGAACAGTGACTGGCACATAAAAGGCACTCAATAAATATTTGTTGGATGAATTATTAAGTGAAAAATGAAAAGATGTCCTTGGGAAAAGGAAACACAAATTCCCTTCTCCCTCTTCTTCCTTTCTTTTTAAAAAACTATGTGTTCAATAACTATTTATTGAGTGGTTACTATATGCCAGTCCATATGCTGGGCATTAGGGACACAGCAGCACATTAGACAATCATCATCTCTGGTCCCTACTAGTTTAGATATCTTTGTATAAAATGTTTACATGATGAAGCACATGGGATGCTACAGATGAGAAAGTTGATGAGAGATAGACACAACCTAGAGCCTGAGTAGGCCTTCCAAGATTTTAGCACCTTGGAGCATTGCATGGCCACTGGCCATTTGGTGGACAAGACCCAGAGAATATTCATTAAAGATCATTTTGTTGTCATCAGTGCACACAAGAGGATTTTCATCTCTAAAAAGAGATGAAAATGACTTTCCTACATGGAAAACATCTTGTTTTTTTGTAAGAGTATCCATAGTCCTTGACTATTGTTTCCTTCTTGTATTCAAGTCATTTCTCATTTTGTCCTTAATCTATCTGCCAAATCTTAGCCGCCACTCTTCAAACTATAGGCACTTTGTCCCCAGCAGGTTCTGGTAATTATTCCCTGAATCCATCTTGCTAAATTTTCTCAAGTTTTATTGTGTAATATTTGCATATAAAAGAATATATATATATGTTTTGAAGCATAGCAAAACAAAACAAAACAAAAAAACCCAACACTCTGAATTGCTCTGCCTTCCTCAACTTTGGACCAGAATATTATCATTGCCTCCACTGTATGTTGCTCTGTCATTCTTGCTTCTCAGCTTTTGCTTAAGTGTCTATCCCTGCCTGGAATGCCTCCCTCTCCTCCTTCACGTCCTCCAGCCTTCATCCTTCAAAGATCTGGTCAGGTCCTAGCTCCTGCAGGAAGCTGTTCTCCGTGCTGGCTGTAAGTTCCTTCTTCCCTGAGTTCTCACAGCCCTGAAGGTTCACACTGCTCTTTTGGCATTTGAATAGATGCTGTCTTTGTGTTTTCCTCTGTGTTCTGTCCATTAGATGGCAAGATCTCCCCTGGCAAGAATTCTCTCACCAGGACTACACAGATTTGTTGTACTTAGTGGATGCTTAAGAGTTGCCAAGTACCCTAGATAGAAAATTTGATTGTCAAAAGAAATAACCTAGTGGATAGAACAATGAATGGAGTCTCAAAAACAAAACAAAACAAAACAAAACAAAACAAAACAAAAAACCCCAAACTGACTTCAGACCTCTGACCTTTACTAGGTGTGACTGGGTGCAACTGTCATCAGTATAATTTACCTCTATGATAATTGTCTGAGGTATATACACATTTATGTATTCACGGGGTTGTTGTGAAAGTTAAATGAAAAAATATGCCTGAAAATCTAGCATATATTGGTTTTTAATGTTTACTTATCTCTCCTGCATATATCCAAAGAAGACGAATATATTATTACTTAGTTGTATATTCAAAATGTTATTGAAATACAGAGAAACACTTGCTGTGACGTATGGAAAAGCATGAAGCAACTAGGGAAGCGTTTCTCATCCAGTCATAGCTCTACATAATTTCTAAATTATAAATTAGAGCTTGTATTCTCTTAATCACCCTGGGTGCTAGGGATCTTCATTTCAGTTTAATTGAAGCACATAATTTAAATAATTAATAAGTGGAGCAAATTGAATAGGAGTTCTTGTTCAGATCCACAGTTTTTTAAATCAGGCAACCCATAACAACAGGGACAGAATTTCAAGGAAAGCCTTGAGATTTTGCACCAATTATCAGAAACGTGCTCTAAAGATAGAGGACTTCCATGCATTACATTCCCCTCTGAGATGATACAAAATTCCTTAAAAAGATGTCCAAGATAGAGATTTTGTTTTACATATCTGCAAGTGATTATTAATATCATTCAGAAAATTTCATTAGCATTCCAGAATCTTTGAGCTGCAACGTACTAAAGATTCTTAACCCACTGCACCCATTTTCACTTGAGGAAATTGAGGCCTGGAGAGTTTCTGTTAACTTGCACAGCATGGCAGGTCTAATGAGTTACAGAGCCTGGGCTGTGTCCCAAGTCAATTAAATCTGTCCCACCCACAAGAGCCTGCTGACCCTGAATTTCTATTTTTTACATAGTGATTTTCAAATTTTTTGAAGTCATGGAATCTCTTTTGTGGACAACCAATATGTAAAACAGTTAAAAACAGAGCTGCTGTGTTGGAGAGGTTTGAGGGCCTGGACCCCTTAGCTCACCTACCTCTGCCTCCAATACTGACATCTTGGCATTTCTATATAGTTCCAGAAGGCAAACAACCTCTGGTTTGGTGTATTCTTGCTTTTAAGAGCAGTAGCCATTAAGCCATGTATTTACAAAGCATGTTTGCAGGCTGGCATTGATGAATAAAGATCATCTTTTTGAATATCTGGTTGAATTTGGTCACTGGTGAAAAGGAAACAAGAAAAATATTGACTGCAAGCTAGACACTGTGAATCTGGAATCTTAAGTATTTTCTCCACACATTTATGTCAACAAATCTCATTTGTAACTTTAACACTTCTTTTCTAATGTTGGATTCTTGCTAGTTATGGTCAATTGTGTCAGCATTAGCAATATTTTCAAATAGCAATTGAAACTCTCATGGAGTGTCTAAGCTGACCAACAAGCGGTAAGTTTGGTTTAATCTTCATTATATGTTGCTACCAATGCGACCTCCACAAAATAAGTTGTGGCATTTTTATGCAGTTTAAAGTGCAGCATTTAGCTGCTACTTGACAGAAGCCATTTCTTGATCCAGTATCCCTATATGTTATAATGCCAACTCCATCTTTTCAGAGAGAGGCTGTTTTTATTTGAAGCCATTTGGAAGTTGGCAACTGGCAAAGGAAGTTACACACTTGCTGGGGGAATCAGCTTTGCATAAAGATCTCATGGTTAAAGTTCTTCCAATTGAGGTCTTGTACCAGGGTCTCCCTAAAATGACAGAAGCAGGCAGACAACATTATGAGGAGATAGAGGAGTGGTAATTTTATATCTTTTTCAAATCTTTCTTTTGTTGCATCATCTAATCTTTACTTGATATTAGCTCTTCATGTTAGCTCTCAGATTTATATTGTAATGCAGTAAAAAAAAAAAAAAAAAAAAAAAACAACCCTAAACACTAGGCCATTTTGGAGGACGGAGGATGGAAATCACTCACACCATATGCTATTTCCAATTTACTTTCCCACTTTTGGAAATCAGTGAGAAAAGAAAGGAGAACTCTTATTTTTATTCATTCAGTCAAAACACTTTATGGAGTATCATTTATGTACCACCTACTGAACAAAGCCCTGCAGCTCAAAGATATATTTAGCGGGTGCTTATAATAGAGGGGGTGCAGGGGGGAATACACCTAATTAAAAACACTTGAAATTCAGCAAGACAAGGCTGTTGCGGTACAGAAAGGGCTTTTGGAACATCAGAGGAGCCATAGGAAAAGGGAGAGAGGTTCAGAGAAAAGCTGATATTTAAATAGGGTCCATTAAGTGTGCAAAGGACTTTGCCATATCCAAAGCCATTGTCAAGTGCAAGGCAGGGAAGAAGTGCAAAGAACCTGGGAAATCCTCTAAGATGACAGTAACTCAAGGAAGGGGTTAAGAACACATACCTAGGTGAAGAGAAGCTGGGGGGCAGGCCATATATTTGGGATAGGGTCAGGACTGCAGTGTATGTCTATGGGATGGAATAAATGGCTTGATGTAATAAGAGTGTATTATTAAACATATAATTTCTCACTGAGGTTCAAAAATTGCACAAACACTGGCTAGGGAAGACATTGTTAAACATTAGCACATGCGAGATTTACTTTAGGGGGTGGAGGGGAGGCAAATTCAATATGATGGTGGTTTGGCTGCCAATAAAAGATAATTGTACCTAAAGTTTCCAATATAAGCTAGTTCTAGAGAGCACTAAAGGTGCTATTTCTGTTCTGTTCTGCAGTACTAGATCACATCTTGTGTGTTCTGAACATCACACCCTTCAGAAGGATTTCAACAATAGAAAAGGTTTGTTTAGTTTTTTATTTTTATTTTTTTTTAGCTTTTAAAATTATTTGTTAAGAGAAAATCAACCAGGATGGGTTAAAGGCCTGAAAATCATGACATTTCGGGAAGACCTGAAGAGCTGACACCACTTTGACTAGAACATAGTAACCTGAGGAATTACACGGTTGTTGTTTTTTTTTTTGAAACACACAGCATTCATCCATCCATTCACCCAACAACCACTTCTTAAGTGCCTACCTATGTGTCAGGCACTGTTTTGTGAGTTCAAAGGTGAAAGATGAGTAAAATACACATCTTCTCACTCGGATATCAGATCCTAGTGGGAGAGGCAGAGGTACAAACACTAGGGTTAAAATGAAGTTGGGAAGTGCTCTGTTGAGTATGAAGACAGCTTTGGGGCTCAGACCCGGAGGCCAAGTCCTGTGAAGGAGGGAGAAGGTCCCCTCAGCGGGGTTTTAAAAGCTAACTAGGAGTCTAGTCTACTAGATGAAGAAGGCAAAGAGGCCACTTCAGAACAATCCCACTGACGGCCTTGTACAGTCCGGGTGCCGATGGTGGAGGGACACAGGGGAGGGGATTTGGGGAAGGAGGAAGAAAAGTGAAGGAGACAAGCTGGAAAACGAGGTGGTCTGAAGGAAATCTGAAGACGTGCTTAGGCAGGGAGTGGCCTGACTGATCTTTTTTTTAAAGATTTATTTATTTATTTATTTATTTATCCCCCCCTTGCTGCTCATGTTTGCTGTGTCCACTTGCTGTGTGTTTTCTCTGTGTCTGCTTATCTTCCCCTTGCTGTGAGGTCTTGCTGAGTCAGCCTACCGCGCCACGCGGGCCGGCCTGCCCTCACAAGGAGGCCCCGGGAAGCAAACCCAGGGCCTCTCATATGGTAAACGGGAGCTCCATCGACCCGCTTCCAGACTGACTGATCTTATTAATGCAAAATTAACGAGGAGCCAGCAGTTGGCTGGAAAACTGAGATCAGGGTTTGTCATGTGGAAAGGGAATAGGATGGTACTATAAAATGTCAGAAGGTGGAACTAGGACCGATGAATGCATGTACAGGGAGGAAATTTCAGTTACATAGAAGACAGAACTTTCCAATGATAAAAGGTGTCAGAAAAATAGGGTCAATGCAACACAGTATGTTTGCTGCTATTAGTGAGAACAATTTCTTACAATACGTGTCAGAGAAGGAATTTATATCTGGGTGGAGAGCAACAGTTCACAGCCTTGACTGCACACTAGAAACACCTGGGGAGCTGTGAAACATTTTTATGCTGGTCCCACCCTAGAACAATTAAACAGAATTTCTGGAATTGAGTGAAGCCTGTATAATTAAACATAACTCAACTTAGGTGATTTTATTTTGGAACCAGGGTTGAAACACTGGGTGAGATAACCTTAGTTTCAGATCTCAAATTCTGTGATTATGTGGCTATAATCAAACCATCAAATTGTTAAGTCTTTTGCAATAAAAGTATCACTCTAACTTACATATACACATGCATTTAATAGCTTCTCATCCTAATACACTAGTCTGAGCTAAGGAAAGCTGGACCTACCCACAGGGGAAGCATGTATTTAGATGAATATGTAGTGTCTCCATAGAAGAGACCTCCAGAAGCCACCCTTGCCTCATCCACTACTCATATTTTTGCTTTAGGAAACATGGAATGGTTTAAGAAGTTTGGATATTTTATTTGTGGGACAAAATTTCAAAACGTCCCTTTTCTATCAAGAAGGAAGAAAATCTCAAATCCTTTGTTCTGTCATATCACATTAAACACCCCCTTTGACACTAAACTTGTCCGTTCACTGTTTGATCTTTTGTTCCATTCTAAATTCAACAGTGTAATATGTTCTATTAAAACAAAGGACTATTGATCCTTCCTTATTATGTCATACTTTAACTCTGCTAGAATAGAGGGCTTTGGTTTTTATTCTTTTTTATCTTTTTCTCTTATTTAAAAGAATAACTAAGGCAATAAAAATCTTTTGAACATTTGAATGAAGGCATAGAAAAAAGTATCCTATTTATGAGAAACCCACCCCAAAACTGATAGGATTCCTTCATTTATCAAATATTTGTTGACCACCAAGTCATTGATCATCTGGGTATTCCTGGGATGAACGTGATACAAGCACCGTCATCCCAGCAGAAGCTTTGTATCTCAGGGGAGGGTCCAACAGAAGCAGAGCCTGAGCTGAGAACCTGTGGGAAACTGATGACTGCTCGTCAAGAAATCTTCAAGACAAACATTTTCAGATAGTAATACAGGTTGCAGTGCCTTAAAGAAATGTACCCCCAGAAAAACATGTTCTTAATCTTAATCTATTCCTGTGGGTGTGAATCTATTGTTAAGTAGGACGTTTTGATGAGGTTACTTCAGTTAAGGTGTGACCCAACTCAATCAGGAGAGGTCTTAATCCTATTACTGGAATCCTTTATAGACAGAATGAAATTCAGATACACAGAGAGAAAGTCAGTGGAACCCATAGAAGCCAGGAAAGATTGCCATGTGCATTCCCAAGTGACAGCAAAGCCAAGGACCAAGATCGCCAGCAGTCAGCTCAAGACTGCCACTGTCTTTGAGGAGAAAGCATTGCCTTGCTGACAGCTCAATTTTGGACTCCTAGCCTCAAAACCATGAGCCTATAAATTCCAGTTGTTTAAGCCAACCCATTAAATGGTGTTTATTTCACCAGCCAAGAAACTAAAACACAAGCTCAATTGATGCAGAAAAGGCATTTGACAAAATACAGCACACTTACTTCATAAAAACACTCCAAAAGATAAGAATAGAAGGAAGCCTTCTCGATATGGTAAAGTGTATATATGAAAAACCTACAGCTATAGCATTGTATTCAACGGCGAAAGGCTGAAAGCTTTCCTGCTGATATTGGGAACAAGACAAGGATGGCCACCTTCATCATTGTTATTCACTATTGTGCTAGCAATTCTAGCTAGAGCAATTAGGATAGATAAAGAAAAAAAAAGGCAACCAAATAAGGAAAGGAAGAAGTAAAACTTTCACTATTTACTATCTCAAAAAAAAAAAAAAATCCCAATATATTTGACATGGACTTTTTCCAAATGGAAAGAAGTTATTCCCTTTGGCTCTGGTGGGTGATTGGTCCTGTGCCAATCCTGAAACAACACTGGCCCGCCGCGGCAGCCTTCCTGCACGAGGAGATGCTATTTCTTCAGGGCCCAGATCTTCCAATAAGTGTCTCCTTCTGATTCCTTGTATACAGATGACCTTCCAGGAGTCTTTGTTTTTTAAAGATTTATTTATTTATTTCTCCCGCGGCGCGCCCCATCCCCCCCATTGTTTTGTGCTTGCTGTCTGCTCTCTGTGTCCATTCACTGTGTGTTCTTCTGTGTCTACTTGTCTTCTCTTAAAGCAGCACCGGGAACAAATCCTGGGACCTTCTGGAGTGGGAGAGAGGTGCTCAATCTCCTGCACCACCTCAGCTCCCTGGTCTGCTACATCTCTTATTGCCTGTCCTCTGTGTCTCTTTTTGTTGCATCATCGGGCTAGCACTCCATGTGGGCCAGCACCCCTGCGTGGGCCAGCTTTCCATGTGGGCCAGCTTGTCTTCACCAGGAGGCCCCAGGAATAGAACCCTGGACTTTGTATTTGGTAGACAGGAGCCCAATCACTTGAGCCACATCTGCTTCCCCTTCCAGTAGCCTTGAATCCCAGAGGGGGATACTGCAGGTGTTTTGAGCCTCTCTTCCACTTTGGTCCTTGACCACAAGGCCCTAGTCATTGCATCCCATAGTTTGTTTCTCATATAGACTGCCCACCCTTTGTCTATGGGACTATCTAGAGTTGTTCAGAGATGCTTTGTGATTTTCCAGCCCTTTAAATAATTTTTTTTTTTTTGCCATGCTATATCCAGTTAGAAAGTTGGCTTTTATTTCCTTTGTGTTCAAATAATTTTCTATGGGCATAAATCATTAATGGTAACGTCATCCTACCAATAGGCTTGAACACTCATATTTCTGGCAAACATTTTGGGGTTTTGCTAGACTTCTGTTTTTCATGTTTTAGCACACAAGTTTCTAGATGTATAGCGTTGGCACGAGGTTTGATATTAGACCCCTAGCAAATGTGTCTGTTAACAATCATGTTCAACTTCCAGGAATAGGTCAAAATGTTCAGCATATGTTCCAACCTGTTGCTTTGGGTCTTTATATGATTTGAATATATACTATGTTTCTTACCACCACAATACATGCATGTGCGTGAACGTGTGTGCGTGTGCTCACACACACATGCACATGCATACATCACACACATACACACACACACTCTTAACCTTGCTTGTGCTTCTGCTCCCAAATAGTTCAGGGTTCTGTCCATCCCTTTCTTTTCTCCTACTTGTAGCTGGAAACTCTCCCAGGTTAGCCCTCACATTTCAGCAGTTTCTGACCGCCTGTACAAACGCCCTCCTCCGGCAGAAGTGTGAGAGCTAGCGCCTTCTGGGTAATATAGCAGAGAATCAAATTTGGTAGCTCACAAACAAAAGCATATATTTCTCTGCTTTAAGTACTCTGGGTATATAGCTACCAAATTTATACAAGATAGATTAGGGAAAAATAATTTTTATTTCCGAAGCTTATTCTCACAGACAAATTCACAATTCCCTTTCTACATTTTAAACTTAATTTCATTAACAAGAATTTAATTTATATGAAACTTCATGAATACATCATGTGAAAGGGAGTGCATTTTTAATTATTTCATAAATAATAATAATTTGTTATTCAGAAATATGCTTTCACAAATCATTATTATTATTTAGATTGAGTGGTATTGACTGCTTTGGCATATAGTTGAATTTATACGAAACTAAATAGAATATTTTGCTATTTTTAATGTCGAATAAGTGAATTTTCTCCTCCATCTGATCTAAAACAGAAAATTCTGGAATGACACAGAGTCTATTATTTAGAGAGTTTGGGGGGCAATTAGAAGAAATTATCTTTTGCCATAGGAAGATGGCCCACAATTAAAATGGCACAGCCTTTGACTTTTAGAGAGCAGCAGTGGGAAAGTTTACACAGCTCTATCCACTTTTTGCCCAACATGCCTTCTTTTATTGCTCTGACAAGACGGTTGACTACATTTGGTGGAGTTTTGGGCGTCTACTGCCCATAGCCTTTCTGAACTACCATATAACTCAAATGTATTATTATTTAACATTATCTGGAAGTGCTTCTGAGAAATACTTTTAGAATATTCCCTATTGTTTTTTCTTTTAAGCTTTAATCTATTTTTGGGGGGGAATCCCTGGTGCTCTTGTATCTTTGGTGGATGAATCTGAGGTAGCCTGCTTCTCCTGTAATGACTAGGACTCTCGTGTATTCATAAGCAAATAAAATCATTTGATGGGAAAATAAAACCATATAAATTAAAATAAAATGCATTACCTAGTGATAAGTCATTTGCACTAGGAGCAAATATATAATCTAGGAGCAGAAAGCCCCGTCTCAAACTGCAGAGTATCTACTTTAAGCTGAATTTCTGGTGTGCTGCCAGGTGTGTTATCAGCTTCCCTGTCTCTCTTCTCCCAGGTCAAAACACCCTTCTGCTGTTTTCCAGCTGGGATAGCACGCTGGGGTCTGAACTGCTGGCCGCCTTCGGGTGTGCACTGAGCAGACACAGCTGCTGCAGCTCTATTTGCAGCTTTGACAGTCCGCATCCTCAAGCTGCTCTAATTTAGCGTTTTGGGAGCCCGAGTTGCGTAGCACTGCTGGCCTCTGGGTTTGTTCAGTTTCTCATGAAACACTGCAGGCTCCTGCCTGCTCCCTGAAGGCACTGCCTCTTGAATTAAGTGCCAGTTCTAACCAATGCATGAGGTAGCGCTTTATCGGAATTGCCTTCTGTGAGGCCTCCACTTGGCAGAGACCCAAGAGAACTTCCCTTAGGTTTCCTGTTAGCCAGGCAAGGATAATGGAGAAGAGAACTGGAAGGCCTGTGTGAAGCTGGTCTCTAACTCCACAATATTTTTCTCCTAATCCCTGCTAGAATTTTCTTCTGCTGTCATTATAACACCTGCTGCTATGGCTTTTAGCCAAATTACTATTATCCCTTCCTTCTTAGGGAAACTAGAGTTTAGAACTTCTTCATCTTTGATTTGTGCTTTCGAAATCCTTTACTGATTGGACAAAAATTTTGTTTCTTTGTAAAAGAATGACCACTTCAGAGTATTTAAAAATATAAACAGTGCATGAGATAGAGCAGCTACATTTAAAAGGTATATAAGTGTATTTGTTTCTCTACAGTTGTATTATCAAGTTTTTCCTATATGTCACTCTCAATATATGACCCTCCTTTTTAATTAACTGAAAAAAAATTGCTCATTCCATACCAGATTCCTTTTGTTCCCATCCCTTAAACTATTTTTACACATCCTTTCATCCTTTCCTGTAGTATGAGAGTAAGAAATTGCCACCGTCCTAAGGACGTGGCAATCGTTAACTGGATTCCAACCGTTAACTGGATTCCATCCTGATTCATTTATGCAGCAATCATTTATAAAGGGTCTGGCATGTGCTAAACATTTCAGAGGGAGCTGGGGTTGACTGGTGAGCACATCACATTGATCCCCATCCTCTCAGAGCTTAGAGACCTCTCTTTTTTGGGATTTACTCTCCAAATCACCCTCACCCCTTCCTCCTCATAGCGTTTCAATTTCTACTTCTTTATTGACTTCTCCTCCTCTGCTTTAAATATTTCTTTATTTCAAAAAATCATTTTACTTATTCCTGATACCCCATTTAGCTACTCCCAAGTTCCTCTTCTCTTCTTACTATCTGCTCACCTGCTGCTCAATTCAATGGTTTTCAGAAACTTGCTGGATCGGTATTAGATTATCTATCTATCTATTTATTTTATGAAGCCTGCCTGATTGTAAGAATCAAAAGAGGAAATTGTTACAATGTCAACTCATGGGCCCATCCTTGGAAGTTTCTGGAACAATCGTCTGGGTTGGGGCCAGGGAATTTATAATTGTAATAAGCAATGTAGGTGACTCTCAACAGCAGGCACGTATAGGTAATGCTGGGCTACATCATTTGCAACTGTGATCTTTCTCCACCATTTCCTTTGCCTGACATGGACATCCTCCACATTACACTCTCCCAGCCTCTGCTCTTCTTCCCTTACCATTCTTTTCAGGGAAACCATCCAGATACTTAGACCAGGGCATATAGTCCAATCTCTGGACCATATCCAGAACCTGAATCTTTGCCATCATCTTATTTCCTAGACTTTAGTTCTGCCTTTTTATCTGCCTGGTGGGTGTTTCCATATGTGTTTCACCATCACACCAAATTCAGCCTGTCTTAACGAACTCATCAGTTATCCCCTCCCCAGACAGGTTTCCCTCATTGGCTTCCTATTTTCAGTAATGACTATCATTTTTTCATTCACCTGGACTTAAAATCTCAGTGTCATCTTTGATTCCTACTTCTTTTTCATCCATGTCCAACCAGACACTCTGCCCCGCCAATTCTCTGTACATGGTGTCCCTTGTTTCTCTCTTTTTCTTACTATTTTACTGCTACTGCCATTGTTAGGGTCCTTTTTACTTGATATCACAACTGCTGAAATAGCTGGCTGGCTGGCCTCCCTGATTTCAGACCCTCTCCAGAGACTCAAATTTGTCCCACACTGTCCTAATGCTCCGTTTTCACCAGGAAGCCAATGTACTGATTTAAAATGAGAAAGCCTTCTGCCAAGGGGACACTCACATGCTGTGGCCAGCTAATTTGCTTCTCAAAGGCAAGTTACATGGGGAGCCAAATTGTAATCAGAAGGATGATTGGTGTGTATGGAATCAGAGCAGAGGAGTTAATTGTAAAATTGGACTGTTTAGTGAGCATGAAGATAAGTTGTCTGGATACATCTGTCTCAACAATGAAGATGAACTGACCATTTGTACTAGACACATCATGTATTTACACCAGGATACCTTCTTCCTGGACAGCACTTGGAAGGACACTGCTAACACTGCCTCTGTGGTCATGTTTCTATGCTTCCATTGTTGGCCGTACATTCATGCATGGCTCATGAGTCACCTCTTAGAGACATCAACACCTCCTCATCGAGCATCCTCTCATTTACACCACCTTACATATCCCTTCTCCGACCCATTACATATTGGTTGAAAGTTAATTTCTGAGCAGTAGACTACTTCTCCTTATTTCCAAGTTCTTAGTAGAGGATGGGATCCCAGAAGCCACTTTGTACTAAGAATCGTCATATTATATACAGTTAGGAAGAAGTCACCTATCATCCCAGACGTTAATCTGACTATTATTAACATTTTGGGCATTCTCTTCCTATTTTAATATGCATTTTATATAATTATAATCAAGTATACTATTCATAGATGATGATTTTCCTTTTATCCTGGCCTTTCCAGAGAAATACAATAAAAAGCCAAAAATAGAAACTGAGAGGCTTGAAATAACTAAGAAAACAAAAGCTGAGAAATAGGAGAGTCAATAGGGCAGGTATGAGGAGATAACAAAGTAGGGAATTAAAAATAAATTGGATGTAGCTCAGTGGATGAGCACCTACTTCCCATGTTCGAGGTCCTGGGTTCATTCCCAGTACCTCCAAAAAATATTCATAAGAGAGGAAAACAATGGTAAAATTGTCAAAAGCAACATCTATGGGCTCTGGAAATTGACCTAAATAAAATAATAACTTGAGCAGCATTTATTCATGAAAAATGTCTGACCTTCATGTAAGAAGAGTAAAAGTCTGGGGCATTCTTATCTAAGGATGCTGCCATCCTTATCCTGTCCCCAGCATAATGAGTGTGCAGTTCTAACAGAGAGGGCTGATCATAAAAACCAGCAGCTCCTCCACTGGGAGGTCTGATTTGATTTAAACATGGATCCATTGGCCTTACTGACCTGAGGTCTTTGAAAACAACCTTTAACCAGTCATGAGCTGACCACTAAGGCATGCATTCCCTAAGGAATGCAAACCCTAGAAAATTAGGCTAGAAAATAAAAGAAAGAATATAAAAAAAGATCACAGACATCAGCTGCTGCACACCATGGGGGATACCAACACTGCAGATTAAGTCCAGAGATGTTGCTAAAAAACAAAACTAAACAAAAATCCAGCACCAGGAACCCTAACACACAAAAGTCAGAATTGAGAGCTTTGACAATATATTACCTAAAATGCTCAGTTTTAAACAAAATATATTCCGAGAGATGCAGAGAAACAGGAGAGTATAACCCATATACAAGAAAAAAGCCAATATTATAAAATATCTCTGGGTGGTCTCAGATGCTGGTTTTAGCTGACAAAGATTTCAAAGTAACTACTACAAGTATGAACAAAGAATTAAAGGAAGCCATGTTTTAAATTAAAGGGAAAATATGACAGTGACTCAACAATTAGGAATTCTCAATTAAGAAATTAAAACTATAAAAAAGAAACAAGGGGAAATTCCAGAGCTAAAAGATACATGAATTAAAATAGAAAAGAAAAAGCACCTAAATAGACTTACAAACAGAATTAAGATATCAGGTGAAAGGATCAGTGACCTTGAAGATACAGCAATCAAATTTACCAACTTAACAGGGAGAGAAAAGATTGAAGAAAAATTTACAGAAACTTAGAGGCCTGTAGAACAACATCAAGCTTACTAACATACAAAGAGTGGTAGCTGCAGAGAAGGAGAAAGAAGAGGGCAGAGAAAATATTTGAAAAAATAATAGCCAAAAACTTCCCAAACTTGATGATAAACATCCACAGTTCAATACAGAGAAATTCTTATAAAATACAAAGAAATTCACACCTAGATGCATCATAGTCAAATTGTTGAAAGTCAGAGTAAAACTTGAAAGCAGAAAGAGAAAAAACTCTTTGCATATGGGAACAACATGATTATGAGTGACTTCTGATGAGTAAAAATGCATGCCAGAAGGCAATGGAATGACACGGGTTAAAAAGAAATTGAAGAGAAATTAGAAAATGTTTTAAACTGGATGAAAATGAAAACACAACATAACATTTATAGGATGCAGCTAAGGACTGTGTTAGAGGGAAAATTATAGTTTTAAATGCCTATGTTACAAAAGAAGAAATAAATCAATAGCCTAAGCTTCCATCTCAAGAATTTAGAATAAGATCAAATTAAGTCCAAAGCAAGCAGATTACATAAATAATAACAAAAAGGAAATCAATGAAATATATAACAGAGAAACAAAAGAACAAATCTATGAAACGAAAAATTAGTTCTTTGAAAAGTTCAACAAAATTGATAAATATTTAGTCAGACGGACCAAGGAAGAAAAAGAAGATGTAATTTATTAAACTAGAAATGAGAAAGAGATCATTACTTCTGACCCTATAAATTAAAAGGATTATAAAGGTATATTATGAACAATTTTATATCAATGAAATAGCTTAAATAAAACGAACAATTTCCAGAAAAGACACAAATTACCAAACCATACTGAAGAAAAAATATAAAAGATGAACTTTAACAAGTAAAGAAATTGTATTACTAATTAAGAATCTTTCTACAAAATACAAAATCAGAAAGCCTATAACATATTGATTCACTGGTAAATTCTAATATTTAAAGAAGAACTAATAATCCTTACCAAACTCTTTCAGAAAAAAAAAAATAGAGGAAGAGGGAACATGGTGCAACTCAATGGGTTTGATACCAAAGCCAAAGACATCACAAGAAAATAAAGCTTCAGGCAAATATATCTCAGGAACACAGAAAATTCTTAACAAAATACTAACAATCTAAATCCAGTAACATATGAAAAGGATATTACATGATTACCAAGGAGACTTTTTCCCAGGAATTCAAGGTTCGTTTAAAGCCAAAAATAAATTAATTCATCTAATTAATAAAGCAAAAATCTGCATACTCATTTCAATAGAGGCAGAAAAACTCACTTGCCAAATCCAATGCTGATTTGTGATAGAAACTCAACAAACGAGGAATAAAAGCAAACTTCTTTAATGTTATAAAGGGCATCTATGAAGAACCTACAGCTAACATCATATTTCATCATGAAACATTGAATGCTTTTCTCCTCAGATCAGGAAGAAGACATTCCTATTCATTGACATTCCTATGCATTGGAGGTTCTAGAACGTGTAATAATGAAAAAATGAAGGAAGGCAAGGGAAGGGAAGCAGGAAGGCAGGAAAGGAGGACGGCCATCCAAAATATTAACAATCCAAAAATGAAACCAAAAGACAATTTCATTCACAATCGCATCAAAAAGAATAAATATTTAGAAATAAATTGAACAAAGGACAAATAAGACTTGTGTACTGAGAACTACAAAATATTGCTGGGAGAGATTTTGAAAGTTCTAAATAAGTGGAGAGCTATCCCATGTTTATGGCCTGGAAGACTCAATATAGTTAAGATGTCAATTCTCCCCAAATTGATCTACAGATTCAATGAAATTCCTATCAAAATCCCTGCAGATGTATTTTTTTGGGGTATAAATTAATAATATGATCCTCAAATTGATATGAAATGCAAAAGAACTAAAGTTGCCAAAATAAAATAAAACAAAGTTGGAGCACTTACATTGCCATTACATTTATGGTAAATTGATACTTTAAACTTTAAATTTTGAGATAATTGTAGATTCACATGCAGTTATTATAACTAATACAGAGAGATCCCATTTCACATATTAAAAATTATAATACAATATCACTGCCAGGATAGTGACACTGATTTAGTCAAGATAGAGAACATCTCCATCACTACAAGGAGTCACCATGTTGTCCATTTATAGCCACATTCACCTCCCTGTCCCCCTTTTCCTGGTGACCACTAATCTGTTGTCCATTTCTATAATTTTGTCTTTGCAAGAATGTATATAAATGGAATCATATAGTATGTGGCCCTTTGGCATTGGAATTTTTCACAAAGCATAATCATAAGTTGTTGAGTGTATCAATAGTTTTTTGTTTTATTGCTGAGTTGTATTCCATGGTATATATGTAACACAGTTTGTTTAGACTTTCACCTTTGAAGGACATTTTGGTTGTTTCTATTTTGGGGCTATTACAGAAAAAGTTGGTAAGAACAGGTTTTTGCATGAACATAAGTTTTTTTCTTTCTGGAATAAATACCCAAAAGTGAACCAAGAATGAAATTACTAGGTTGTATGGTAGTTGCATATCGAGCATTTTAAGAAATTGCCAAACTGTTTTTCTGAGTGGCTGTAATATTTTAAGCAGTGTAAGAGTGATCCAATTTCTATGCCTCTTTCCCAGCATTTGGTGTCATTGTTTTTCGTTTTAGCCATTATGACAGATGTGTAATGATATCTTATTGTGATTTAAATTTGCATTTTCCTAGTGGCTAATGAAGTTGAACACTTTTTCATGTGCTTGTTTGCCATCCATATATTCTCTTTGGTGAAATTCCTGTTCATGTGTTTTGCCCACTGTCAAACTGGATTTTTTATTGCTGAATTTTGTGGGTTTTAAAAAAATATATTCTAGATTTTCTGCCACTCTGTAGCTTGTCTTTTTATCCCCTTAACCAGGTCCTTTGCAGAACAGAATTTTAAAATTTTGATGAGGCCCAACTTATCAATTTCTCATTTTATGGATAATGTTAAGTTTAAAGACTCTTTATCAAGCCCTAGGTCACAAAGAGTTTCTCCTATTTTTTCTAAAAGTTTTATAGTTTTACATTTTACACTTAAGTCTGTAATTCATTTTGAGTTAATTTTTTTTGTAGAAACTGTGGGATTTGGGTTGAGATTCTTTTTTTTGCCTATGGATGCACAATTGCTCTGGCACCATTTGTTGAAAGGCTATTCTTTTTTCATTTAATTGCTTTTCTACCCTTTTCAAATATCACTTGGGCATATTTGTCTATTTCTGGGTTTTCTGTTCTGTCCCATTGGTCTATGTTCTACCCTTCCACCAATGCACTCTGCCTTAATTACTATAGCTATATAGTAAGCCTTAGTATATGGGAAGAGTGATTTCTCCCACTTTATTCATTCTTTTTTTCATGAAAGTTTTAGCTATTTTAGGGCTGGTCAATTGATTTTTGAAAAACATGTTAAGGTATTTCAATAGGGAAAAGATAGTATTTTGAACAAATGGATCTGAGACAATTAGATATATGTAACAACAACAAGAAAAGAAATGAAATTAGGCCCTTATCCCACACCATACATAATAATTGACACAAAATGGATTATAGATCTAAGCAGAAGAACTAAAACTATTAAACTTCTAGGAGAAAATATAGAAGAAAATCTTTATGACCTTGAGTTAGGCAAAGATTTCTCAAATATGACATCTAGAACATGATCAATAAATGATAACATTGATATGCTGGACTTCATCAGTGATAAAAACTTTTGCTTTTTAAAAGACAAACCACTGACTGGGAGAAAATATTTGCATACCATATATCAGACTAATGAATTGTATACAGAAAATATAAATACAAGTTCATCAAGTCTCACCATGTTGGAGATTTAATTATGTCCCCCGCAAAAGGCATGTTCAGGTCTCAAACCCTGGTCTTGTGGGTGGGTACCCATTTGTAAACAGGACCTTTGAAAATGTTATTAGTTAAGGTGCACCCAAACTGCAAGAGTGTGGTCCTTAATCACATGGCTGAAGCACTTGAAGCAAAGGAGATTCGATATGGAAGAGAAGGCACAGGGAGCAGGCAAAAACTGCATGTCAACAGAACCAAGAAGAGAAAGAAGATGCTGCCATGTGCATTACCATGTGACAGAAAAGCCAAGGACCAAGGATTGCAGGCAGGCAGCCCCAGAATGCCACTGCCTTCAGTGAGAAAGTATTGCCTTGCTGATGTCTCAGTTTTGGTCTTTTCCTAGCCTTAAATCCACAAGCCAATAAATTCCCATTGTTTAAGCCAACCCATTGTATGGTATTTGTTTTAGTAGCTGGGAAATAAAAACATAGCTAATCAATAATAAGAACCCGATTTTTCAAGAGGGCAAAAGATAGGAACAAATACGTTACAGTAAAAGCTATGTGAATGGTAGAAAGACCATGAAAAGATGCTCAATAACATTTGTCATTAGAGACATGCCCTTCTAAACTACAGCTAGTTACTACTGCACAGCCATGCAAATGACTGTAATAAAAAAGACCTGCAATAGGCAGATGAGGACCGTGAGGCTCAGAGAGAGGTATCTGTCAAAGTCACACAGCTCACAGGCTAGCCCCCTCTACACTTGACCACAAGGTCTCCTGGAGATTGAAGAATAAACTCAAAAGAACTCCCTGAACTGGATGCTGGCTGGAAGGGTAAGAGGTTCCCCTGAAGATTTGCCTCAACTCCTGCCCTTGAGGTAGTTATTATAATGTTCACATATGGACAAAGAAACTGAGGATCAGAAGGCATGATAGAAGCCGCTAAAATGACTCCCAATGATGCCCACTTCCTGATTTTGATGCCCCTGAGTGTGGGCTGAACCTAACAACTTGCTCTCAGGGGATGGAATATGGCAAGAGTGATGGAATGTCATTTCTGATTTACAAAAAGTTTGCTAAAAAGACTGTAATGTCTATCTTGTTCTTTTGCTGGGCTTTCTTGGATGGAAGCCTGCTGCCTTGCTGTAAGCTGCCTTCTGGAAAGGCCTGCAAGGCAAGGAACTGATGGATGCCTCCAGCCAACAGCCAGTGAGGAACTGAGAGCCCAACAGCCTGGAAGGGCCCGAGACCCACCAGCAATCAATGAATGAGCTTGGAAGCAGATCCTCCACTGGTAGGGCACTGAGATGCCAGCAGCCCTGGCTGACCTGGACTGCAGACTGTTGAGACCCTAACCAGGGGATCTAGCTCAGCTGCACCTGAATTCCTGACTGAACTAGTAAAAGTGTGTGTGAGTGAATGTGTCTGTGTGTGTGGTTTTTTTTAAAAGGCTGACAATTGCAAGAATTCGTGAGGATGAGGAAAATAAGGAACTTCCCGCATTTCTGGTGGGTATGGAAAACTGTACAACCATGTTGGAAAACATTTGGTGTATTCCAACATAAATTTATCATACAACCCAGTATCTAATTTTATTTGAAAATTAATATCCAAATAAAGCCTTGTATTAATGTTCATAGCAACATTATTCATAATAGACTCAAACTGGAAACAATTAAAATGCCTAGCAAATACATGAAAAAAAGTGGTATATGCATGCAATAGAATCTTCTTCACCAATAAAAAAACTGAAAAAAAAATTAACTACTTATACATACATGCTACAACATGGATGAACCTCAAAAACATTATACCAAGTAAAAGAATCAATACACAAAAGACTACACATTGTAGATTCCATTTATATGAATTTCCCAGGGAAGGCAAGTCCATATAAAGAAAGCAGATGAGTGCCTGGGATTGGGGGTAGGGGTGCTGATTAATTGCAAATGGAAAGGAGGGAAGTTTTTGGAGTGCTGGGAAAGTTCTAAAGCTGGATTGAGATGATAGTTGTACAATTCTAGAAATTTACCAAAAACCATTGATTTGCAGTTACAATAGGTGAATTTTGTGGTTTATAGCATTCCTCAATGAAGCTGCTGAAAACATTAATTGTGCATGAAATGCCATACTAATCTTTTGTTTCTAAATATTTTCTTACACCCCCTGTTTAATAAGAATCAACAACTTTTCATCCTGCTTTTATGAAAGCCAGACTTGGAGAATAAAACAATAATAACAACAAAAATATAACCAAGTTATTTAATCTTAGACTCTTAGATCTCTCCAAGAATAAGTAGACACTGACTATTTTAAGGATTTTCTTAATAGAAATCAGTGAGCTAAAAGAATGGAGCCAAAAGACCATTTTTCTTCTTAAACTGAACTTTCAAAGTTGGTATTTGTTCTGCAGCCAAGCATTTCCTAAAAGTAGCTCTTAGTTAACTGTGCTGAAATACTGAGGAATCGAATTGCCATGCCATCTTGCCTGTCCTACTTGTGATGTATGTAACGATAAAATGCAAGCGATTATTTTGGCTTAGAGAGCTTAAACTCTCTTGCGTTGAGTAAATAATGTTCTTAGACTCAAATCACAATTATTTACAAATTAATTACATAGCATATCTATTCACTGGCCTGCATGGCTATCAAGTAACTGAAGCCACTGCCTGATTATTTTTTATCTGTATTAATACAGAGCACAGTTGTGTGACCATTAGTTTCATTCCATAAGACAGAATAAGCAAAGCCTATTCAGTAGCAACAAACTATAACGCAATTCTTCTCCAAACCTATTCTGTATTCTGTTGGCAATACAACAATTGCTCAACAGAACAAATGTGGGAGATGATTTTATATTTATAAGTATGAAATTCCAGCCTCTAAGATGGTTAAAGTGAACACCAGTCTTCAGCATTTCCGCCGATAGCCGTGAGTGCTTATGTAATCATCATCTGTGCCCAATCACTCCAGTGCGACCTTGTTGATGACCTTGTCAGAAGCATTTTGTTTGGCAAGTGGGTTAGATGGGCTCTTGGCTAGCACACAAGTGACAGGAAACATGTCTGTCATAGTGGATTCACTGTGTTGATACACAGAGCTCCTGTTAGAGACACTGTTGCCAAAACTGGTATTCTGCAGAATCACACTTCTATGTCCCTGCCTCATTGCCTTGCAAGGTGTTTTGCAAGGTGCCTCATTATAATGACACATGGTACTTCCATAGTCAACTTTTTAGCCTGATTTCAATCTCCAAGGGACAGTCTTTGTGCTGAAACCTAGCTGATTAGTTTCAAAATCTGCTTATTTTGGCAGGTCATATTCATAGGAACCCTTTCCAAAGAGGGAAGAGACATATGCAGAAAAGTAGGAATGAAAATAAAGCTGTAAACTGTATAGGTTCTGATGTTGGATATTCCGCATTTGAAACTACTCAAGGTGCCATCTCTAAATACTCAGGTGATTCTAGGCAAGTCAATTAATTTCTCTGAGGCTCATCTGTAAAAAAAAGGGGGGTGGACTTTTTTTTTTTTTAGTACAAATAAACTATATATAAAGAACGTATCATAGGATCTAGCACATGGTAAATGCTCAATAAATTTTAGCTATTACTAGTGTTACTTCTTTCATATTTTGCATACATGATGACTATACTTTTTCAGGCACAGATTATTTCTTTCACTACTCTTTAAAACCATAAGAACCTTGATGAAGGAATGTGTTTAGTCTTTTGATACTGAACATTTAGGAGGTAATTCTACTTAATGTTATGCATTATTTAAAATGTGCCTACATGATGCTAAACCTCAAATTTTGGAAATTTGATTCATGAGTTGCCTGTTTTGTTTTTTTTTTTAAATTGGTGTCACCAATTTGTAAGTTTTTAATGGACTGATTTAACTGGCATTGTAAAGTTACAAAGCAATTTTTTATTACCAGTCTGTTTCTTCCTCAGTAAGGTTGGGTAAGTAGTTTCTATTTTATGTGTACATTGGCATTCCTGAGTGTGCTAAGATCCTTTGATGATAATGTCAGAAGACTAAATTTGCCTCATAGCATACTTTTGGAAACAATAAATAAGAATAACAGTCTAAAAAGTAAGTCAGGGTTCCAGTACTTTTAAGTATAAGTTTAAGGCCAAGTAGCAATATCTTCGATAGGAAAAAAGAGTATTTTTTTACCTGGATGAATTTCATTCTTTGAGGGGCAAAGGACACTGACCTTTGATGCCCTTCTTACAACTGGGTATACTAGTTAAATACCTAAACTGAAGGGATATTACTCTTACCTGCCCCCAAAAGATGGTCTTAATTCAATTCTATATATTTTATATTAACCTAATATTTTTTGAGCATGGACTATGTTTCTGACACCAGGGCAAATTCAGTTCTCCAACATTAAGTATTCTGATGGTTAAGTTCATGTGTCAGCTTGGTTAGGTTATGGTGTCCACTTCTTTGTCAAACAAGCACTGGTCTGATTATTACTGTGATGGTATTTCATAGATGGATTTACATCATTAGTCAGTTGAGTGCATCTATGGCTGATTGCACCTACAATCAACAAAGGAGATTGCCTTTAGCAATGAGAGGAGTCTCCTAATCCAATCAGTTAGAGGTCTTACAGCAAGAACTGAGGATTTCAGAAGTCAGAAAGAAGAATTTCTGCCTTTTCCTCAGTCAACCAGCTTCTTCTGGGGAATACAGCTTCAGCTTCATCAGAGATTTTAGCTTGCTGCATGCCTTACAGCATTTGGCTTTTCCTTGGTTGCATGTGCCAATTACCACATATATAGTTCTTTTTCTCTGGAGACCCCTGACTTATATAAGTATTATAGGACATCTTTAGAATAATTATTTTCTAGGTTTTTTCTTTATGGAAATCAGGTACCTGATAGAGAAATAGAACGTTTTCCATAAAATTGTTGTAAGATATTGACATTTTATTGCATTCATGATGCCATTTCATGGTTCATCCTGTTAAAGGTTTTCTGAACACCAGCATCTGAATTTTAATGTAAAAGTAGTAGCAGGAGCAGCAGCAACAGTAGAAGTAGCCAAAACAATGAGGAAAGTTGAAATGCCTGAGAAATATGTCCACAATTACTTTCTGGGGTTGAAAGGATTTATTTAGCCACCCCTTTAAAGGATCCCAAAACACAGTGAGAGAGTACTGATGCCTTCTGAAAGTTGACAGGTTTTCATTTCAGTGTGTAAGTCCACTAAATAGCATCCTACCAGTCTGAAAAAGTTAATTCACTAAGACTTTGCCAGAGGAGCCTACACCTAGGAAAATTTAATTCATGGAAAGATAAAATGGGTATATAATTATTAAACCCAGAATAAAGCACAGCTAAAGGATTCTAATAGGATCTTAGTTTTTTTAAAGATTTTTAAAAAATTTGAGTAAATTTATGTACAGTGAAATGGATAGATCTCAAGTATAAGATGTGTTGGTCTTTGATAAATGAATACACCTAGGTGAGTGCCACCATGATCTAGATACAAAGTATTGCATATCACCAAAGAAAGCTC
This sequence comes from Cabassous unicinctus, assembly GCA_029593785.1. NCBI lineage: Eukaryota > Metazoa > Chordata > Mammalia > Cingulata > Chlamyphoridae > Cabassous > Cabassous unicinctus. The sequence goes on from JAQZBX010035159.1 coordinate 23,402, forward strand.
CAGACAGTCTCCAGCTCACAGGTTTTCACTTATCCTGGGTAAATTCTTAGGAGTAGAATTGCTGAGTCATTAGATGGATGTTTGTTTGTTTTAATTTCCAAGAAATTTCCAAATTGTCTTCCTTCACTAGGCACTTCCCTTGTACTTGGGGGATTCTGGCTGTCCTATTAGATAATGTAGCTGAACTCCCCAGGATGGGAATTTAATATTCTTTCGGGGACAATGCCCCATGAACACTTGAACATATTCATATGCCATAGAGGCATGCCCCAGGTGCACCCCTCCCCACACATCCCCCCATCACCAACACCCCACACCAGTGATCCTCCCCTGCTACAGTTGTGACCCTTCTGTGATCCAAAACCTCCCCCAAAACAAAGCCAAAAAAAATCTATAGATAAAAATAAGAAAATAAAATTATTTTTAAAAGCAAGTAAAATACAAAAATTAAAAATAAAATTTTTTACTGTCTTTCATCACCATAAGGTCTGTTATCTTTTATGTACAGTGACAATTACTTCCATATGTTCTCCCAGTGTCTTATTTTTTTTTCGCTTTATTTTCAAAGAAGCTTTAGGCTACAGAAAAATCACATAGAACATATAGGGGACTCCCACATACCCCACCCCCTCTTGACATCTTACATGTGTATGGTACATTTGTTACAATTGATGAACAAATATTGAAGCATTGCTACTAGCCATGGTCAATGGTTTACATTATGGTTTACATTTTATACTTTTATAGGTTTAAACAAAAGGTATATGGCTTGTATCTGACATTGTAAGATCATGCAGAACATTTCCAATGCCCTAAAAATGCCCAGTGTTCCACCTATTCTATTCTATTCTTCCCTTTCCTTCCCCTTGGAAACTATGGTAACCACTAAGTTTCACATTTTGAAAAATAAGGTTCATAGTTACATGCAATAATATTGAGGGCTTGGCATATTGGTCTGTTTTCTTTTATTAGGCACTGCCTATGTTCTCGAGAGATTCTTGCCCCTCTAATTGAGAATATAGAAAGAATCTCCAGGATGGGAGTTTAATATTTTCTTGTTTATTGTGTGAGTCTCCACCCACTGAGATAACACACTATGACAAGATGAACACTTTCATATTCCACGGAAGCATGCCCCAAGTGCGCCCTATCCTACATATTCCCCCACCCCCAATGTCCTGTACCAGCAACTCTCCCGTCATATTTGCCAAAAGAACATTCTCACCATTGTAGATTTAATCACAGGCATACAAATCCCCAGAGTTTACCTGTCCCTTCTTCCACC
>JAQZBX010035160.1:0-15968 GCA_029593785.1 Cabassous unicinctus
GCTTGTGTTGCTGTGTCCATTCGCTACGTGTCTTCTCTGTGTCTGCTTATCTCCCCCTTGCTGTGAGGTCTTGCCGCATCAGCCCACGGCGCAGCGCGAGCCGGCCTGCCCTCACAAGGAGGCCCTGGGAAGCGAACCCGGGGCCTCTCATATGGTAAACGGGTGCTCTATCCATTGCGCCACACCCACTTCCCTTCTCTAGTGTTTTATACCTAATAATTTTTCTACAATCTTCATTTTGGAAAAAAAAAAAAATATATATATATACATCATTGATTGAAATGGGCCTCCAACCTCCTTTTTCTGCCACTTCTCAAGCCCTCCTTAAATTCTATGGCATACCTCATTTATGTAATATAATAGTGTGTGACAGCTAAATTTGTGATTGTCCAATAATTGAAAAAAGTACTAAAGAAGATCACTATTTAAATGAATCTATGCAGCATTCTTTTGTAAATTAAAGATTTACTACTTAATTTATTCACTTTTAAATGAATAATCATTAAGCAGCCTACAGATTGGCTCTACTATTCTGTGGGTGCACAACAGGGTACTGCAGTTATTTTACTCCAAAATGAAAGTCCAGTGATCAAAGAATGCATTATGAGATCATTAAATATATCAAAAAAATCCCCATGGAAATTGTAAAATGGGTAACAGGGAAAAATAAATGCCCATTGAGTGAACTATGGTACAGCTGTTATTTGGCAATATTTTTGGGAGCATAATTTTTGGTATGCACATACACAGGAATCTTGGGCCATAAATCCCTAAATTATCTTTAAACCTACCTACAATCTGCAAATATACAAATTGGAATCTTGAATAATACTGTAATTCTCATCCTCCTGTATGTGAATTAGTTCTGAAATTCTTAAACAGCAGTCATTTGAAGCAGCACATACACTAATATCAACCCTTGCCTTAGAAATTAATATTAAAATAATATTTTCAAAGTGCAGTTGATGATCTTGATGCTATAACAGTAATTAGTTTCTGAATTATTTTCTTCATTTTTACACTAAAAGGATCAAGATTTGGTATATTATTAATATTGCAAAAATGAGACTTTGCCCAGGGTTAGGGATAATCCTGTATTGCCATTTAGAGTCTTTTCTTTTTATCCATTAGAGGATTCTGTTCTCTGTACCATGATAGATAAAACTTGGTATAATGTGCCAACAGTCACCCAGGATAATTGAATTACCTGTTAAAGCTCCTGTAGTCGGGTAGTTCTGCCTTTCCTTCAGGCTTGAAAAGTTTAGGATATAAAGCTTCTAAAAGCTCCGGATCACTGCTAATGGCCTGTTCCCAAGGAGACTGATAGTACTTAGGGATAGCTGTGGTGTTGAATCTTTCAGGAGGAATTTCTTTCAGTGGTCCAGAATATCCTTTGAAAAAATATAGCAAGAATAAACAAACACAGAGTGGCTAAATTCCACCTAATATTTTGCCATGTTTGATTTTTCATGCTGGGGTAAACTTACGAAGATTGCATCTCTTTTTCTGTCCGTCTAAAAAAAAAATAGTCTGAAAGTGGTAGACATTTAAAAAAAAACCACAAAAACCTTTAAGCTCATGGAATTCTAAAAAGAAACCACTTTTCTTAATGTTAATTTTTCTAAATCATACATTTATTTCTTCCTTGACTATCTTAGTACATATTTGTTCATGTAAAACTAAAAATTCTGTTGATTTAAATGTTAAAAATGTGTGTCCCATACATTAATTTATACTAGACTTTAGACACTACAATTAATTAATTACTTTTAAAATGTGTATTGAATGCCTACTGTGGTCTAGGCTGTGGGGAAATCACAATGAAGACAAAACCTCTGTCTTCTTGGAGCTGATTCTTTAGAGGTAATATTAAGGTCTTGCTGTCTTAAATTGCTTAAGTGGTCTGTAAAACCTTTTAGCTTTGAAAGGTGAACTTGTTTTCTCTGCCTTATTCAGCCTCTGGTCTTATTCCCTTTTGTGTCCATTGCTTGTTTACTGTGTCCCTGAAGAATTTCTTACCTAGCTTTTCTGTTTCTGCTCCTTAATTCATCCTTCTCATAAGAGGTAGACATTTTCTGTAAGCTCCATTTTTAAAACCACACAAATCCCTGGCACAGAACTCTAAACCGTTTTCATATGAATCAAGTGAAACACTCCCCCTCCCCAAGCCTTTTAAGGGCCAGCTATCTACTTCCCGTTTACACTGCTATACTACCTAATTATGTCCTTTTTACAATTCTCTCTTGCACCTTGCCAAAACCCTTTCTTATTTGATCTGCCCTACTTTTACTTTTCCCTGATGCTTTTTCCCTTCTCTAAAATATTTTCTATTTTCCTTTGTCAAATCATGTTTATCCTCTCTTTACACTAAAAAGATTGTCTCCTTCACAAACCTTTCTTGATAATTCCACCTTCAGGCAGTTATTTGTGGTTATTTCATTTTCTTCTGATTGCCTCCAGTATCTATGGTAGTCTCTTTTGGCAGGCTTCTTTTCTCTGCGGGCCTATTAAATACTGGTGTTATTCCAACCTCTCTCCTTACACTGACACTCCACCTAGAAACTTCCATTTATATTCATAGTTTAATTGAGACCCACATACTGATGATTCCAAGTTTTGTTTTACTTTTTAATTGCCAGGCTCTTCTATTCAACTGCTTATTAGATTTATTTAAATGAATGTTCCACTGGCACCATTTATAACCTGTCTAGACCTAAATGAAGCCATTTTCTAATTTATCCTCCTTTTTTCTATATTGATCATCTCAGCTAGTTTTATCACTTTACTCTTTTATGTCCAGGACAGAAACATCAATATAAACTTCCTCTCATTCTCAAATCATTAAGTATTGCAATTATATTTCTAAAACTTTGTGTATCTGAATCTCCATGGTTATCTATTTAAAATGTAGATAATGGGCTCCTCCCTCCAGAGATTTGGCTTTAGTAAGTCTCAGGTATGGCCCACAAATCCAAATTTTTAACAAAACTCTCATAGAAATCTTGGCTGGTGCAAACAGGATGTTGAGAAACTTTGCTCTAAGATTTGTTCTCTTTGCATTTCAGTTAATACTGGCCTGGTTCAGGCCTCGCCCATCTCTTGCCTGGGCTTTCACTACAGCCTCATCCTAAACTCCTTTAACTCTCAAACTATTTCCTAGCCACCCTCTGCTCTGCTGCCCAAGTGACCTTTCTAACTGGCAAACTTGAACATGTCACTCACTTCCCCTGGTCAGAGTACTCCAATGGCTCCCAGCGATGAAATCTAAACAAAAAGCAGACACACGTGGCCCGACCCACCTGTCTGGTCTCCTGCCAGTCTCCCCTCACATTTTCTGCTTCAAGATTGTGGATCCATTTATGGCTTTCTTTATGTATTGTATCCCCTTATGCCTCCCTACTCAGTCCATATTGTTCCCTTTGCCTGGAATTCTCTCCCACATTCTTGTCACCTGCAAATTCCTAGTTTAAGTCTTAGCTTGAGGTTACCTCTTATATTGAGCCATTCCTGTCTTCCCCAGGAAAGCAGAATCATCCTTCCTGTGTCTTCCCTGTTGTGCATTATACATACCTCATTATAATAATTAGCACATTTTATTTCCTTTTCCTTTCCTATAGTTGATCTAAATCAGCCATATGGAAACTGGATTTAAAAATTTCTTTAAATCTCACTACTCTAATACAATTGCTTTTATTTTTGTGTATTTTCTGTAATCTTTACCCATTTTTTTAATTAGAGAAGCTGTAAATTACGGAAAAACAATGCATAAAATACAGAGTTCCCAAATGCCACCTTATTATTAACACCTTGCATAGTGTGGTACATTTGTTACAATTCATCAACATTTTCTATTTTTTAACATTGGGTTTTTCCAATTTCTTTTTTATGGATAACATCAATAATAGCTTTTTTCTTTTGTGAGGTGCTGAAGTATTTACCAGGAAGAATATTTATTTGTGCATATGTTTAATCTTTCAGAAATACCACAATTCAGCAATACTATGTCAGTATTTCTTGTTTGATTTTTTTTTTTTTTTGAGGTACCTCGTATGTGGGAAGCAGGCGCTCAACCACTGCACCACATTGTCTTCCCTGAGTTGGTTTTTTCATTTGTTTTGCTTGTTGCTTGTTTTTGCTTTTTGCAGGAGGCACTGCGAACCGAACCCAGGACCTCCCATGTGGAAGGTGACAGCTCAACCGCTTGAGCCACATCTGCTCCCTTGTTTGATTCTTAAATATATTTTAGTTGCTTTGTGTTTCTGATTTTATATTTTATATATATTTTAATATAACTTATTTCAATTCAAAGGAATTTCATTCCTACAGAATGATAATATCCTAATACTTTTATTTATGTATGTCCAAGAAAAGTTGGCTTTTTGGATACATAGTTGACTCATCAACCAAAAAGGAAGGATCTATTATTCTTGCTTCATGACAAACTACCCGATAACTCCAAACTCTCCCTTTTCTTGGTCCTATATTACACAGGCATTTTCTAATATTTTATAATTGGATATTTAGCTTTTAGTAGCTGTGTGAATTTGTATTTTTAAAATTTCTCCCAAAATTTATACACACACACACATTCCTGATAGTAAGTAAAACACATATATGATAAACTGTGCAGAAAGCGAAACTATGAATATAACTTGGACATTTGTCCGTCTCCCTCCATCTCTTCTTAGTTTCTGAATCCCTTAAGGGTAGAGATTAATTGTTCCATTCCTCTTGGAATTTTAGAGTATATAATGATGATCGTATAATAAAAGTTCTAAGTGGTGAGATTACTAGATCATATTAATATAAACTTTCTATATGTTCTCTTTCTTATTAAAAAAAATACCCTCCCCCAATTAGATAACAAGGGTTGTTTTACAGTAGTTGGGGCTAAAAGAATATATAATATATATTTTGTTGTCCAGGATATAAAGGTAGATGGGGAAAGGTTTAATTTTAACTAAATACTTACATATTAGGGATTATATTTGTATTATTACACTTAATTCTCACAATGATCCTATGCAATGAGTGTTGTTTTCCTTATTTTACAGATTTAGGAAATAGGCTCAGAGAGATTTATTTTCTTTCTCAACCTAGTAGTAAAGGGGGTGAGGGGTGGAAAGAGTCAGAAACTTTAATCCAGATATATTTAATTCTAAAGTATGTATTTCCCTCCATGTGTTTAAAGCTGTATGTACAGAATCTGTTACCTATGTATATGTCATAACATTTTGTTGAAAGCTAATTGGGAACTGTATTACAATATTTTAGTCCTAATTCTAATTGTATTCTTATTGCTTTCAATGATTTTTTTTTTTTTGGGGGGGGCATAAATTTTCTACCTTGTGCAAAAAATTTTATTCAGCCTCTCAAGTTTGTCTCATTCTGTTCAGTAAGAATGTCCTAATAAATCTAAGCTCAGCAATGATTTTGACTTATTTTAAAATAATATTTAATATCATAGAGTTGCTTTGTTTATGTATTTTCAAAAACAGTATTGCTGCTTGAGAACTCTAGTAGGACTTCTGCTAAATTTATAATTGAAAAAAGTACTGTTTTAAAATTTTTAAAATCTAGTTTATACATTACTGTTGAGGAAATACTTGAATTTTCAAATATGCTTGCTCTAAGTTATTTTGAAAAGTTACTGTCTAAATAGATCAGATCATTTTTTCTGAAAGATTTCATAGTTCAAAATCTAACAATATTTCTAACTAATATATACCGACTGGATAAGGATTTGCTTCTCTTTTTAAGATAATAAACAAGCATACACTCTTACGGGACTGCATTTAAATTTCTCTGAGGGAGCAGAGAATACCTAAAGCAATCTACACAGGGTCACTTCACATGAGACATCTGCAAATTTGGTACCAGAAGACCTGGTTTAATTCTTAACTGCATAGACTCACAGACATTCATAACCTCAGTTATAAAATGAGGGTTGTTATAAATATGTTACAGAGTTTTTGTGAAATTAAAGAAGACAATACGTATCAAGGGACTTCATAAATTTTACAGCCCTATACAAATATAATTTCTACATAATTACTAATGACTTAATTTTAAGTATAATATGTGATTGCCAACAATACAAAGGAACATTTATAAGAACATAACGGCTACAAATGTTTTACGTGACTCCTTTAGGTCTGAATCTTTACTTTTATCTTGAACTTATCCACAAAACAGGTATTTGAGAAAAGCTGTATCATTTGAATACAATTTAATAAAGGCTTCAAGTGACATAAGTCATATTTTTAATTACAAATAGGACAATTTTATTGTCCTATTTGTAAAGTTATTAGTTACCTGGTGCAATGATGTCTGGATTTGGGGGGCTTCGTGGATCTGGGGTATTGGGAGGAGTCAACGGGGCTTGCTGCGAGCCACCTTCCAAGTTGCTTCCATCCAGTTTCTCATTCTGCATAGCAATATTGTGCTGTATTTAATCAAAAGCAAACTCTGCTGAAAACTCAAAATGCTAGGCTAGAATATATGCAACAATCCAATTATATATTTAAAATTTAAGTACAATGCCATTTCATTGTTTCATGGGGACTCAATAATTTTATATGTAATATGGTCTAGTAGTTGAATCAGAAATCATACTGATATCAATCTGAGATCTGTTTTATAATGACAATCCACTAATAATAATTAATGCTCTTTTAATTGAGCCTTACTGTGTGCCAGACACTGTATCTAATGTTTGTACCAATTATTTACTTTACTATTCATAACATGCCTATGATGTATAATTATTTTTATTATTATTATATTAGGAGGTCCCAGGGAATGAACCGGGACCTCAAACGTGGGAGGCAGGTGCTCAAACCACTGATCTACACCCGCTCACCCACTATTAAAATTTTAAATGTTTACCAATCTAATAATATAGAGCATATTGGCCAAACATTTGGCTTAGTCAGTCTTACATTACCGTTTTATTTTATAGTTGGACTTTAATAAATAATATGTCTAAACTTTAAAAAATTTAATCTGAAAATTGCTGCTGAGCAAGTCATGCATGTTAAAATAAAATACATACTTTAAGTTGCATGGACTTATATAAGGAAGAATATGTGATTCCTAGAAAATAAAATGCTTAAAAGAGGCATTGTCTTTTAAGTTTAGGTGAATTTGTTTTACTATTATAATTTATGATTTATTCTATGGCAATAATATAGTGCTTTAAAAATCATATAGAACAATCAATTTGCATGTGAAGAGAGAAAAATAGTCATTGTAACAGGTTAGATCCTGAGAAATATGACAAGGCCCTATCCCTATAATAAAAAAAAACTTTTGTTTTGTTATATTGAGAAATATACTTATTTTAAGTAGAAAGCAAACTATTTAAGAAGTACATAAGTTAAAATTATCTTTTAACATTCAGAAGGTAAAATTTAGTGAAGAACATAGTAAATAAAGACCACGTTTTAATTTTTTTCTGTGTGGCATATGCAAAAAATACTTATTAATGCTTTTTCATTTCTGTTTATAAGATATTATGGTGAAGTACGACTTTTGTTTTAATATTCATTGAATTTTATAGAAATTTGAGGATTAAAGATAATTTTGCCCTAAAATTTAAATACTTACCATTCCATAAATTAAGGGAGGGCCGCACCTGATATAATTATGAAGGAAATAAAGCTAAACCCTGTTTTCAGTCCTCACCCACCCATGCCACTCCCCAGATGCCTTGTACATCTGCAGCATCTCAAACAAATCTACTTTTAAATCTCCAAATCATGGTCCAAATCTATTCCTTTGTGTTTTTTTCCTACTTTATCAAAACTCTTATTTAGTCAGAGCAGATAATGTCAACTGATAAAATGAAATCTTCATGAATAAATTATATTTATAAATTATTAATAATCTGACATGATATGCTAACCTTCCAGGAACATATATATTTTCAAATAATAGCTTTTCAATTATAAGACTTGGTCCCTAATAGAATGGTTTTAAAACATATTTGGCGGAGGACCTTTCTAATATCTGTCTTTGCCTGAAGTTAAAATTTTTACAGCAAAAATATTAAAACTTTTTAAAAGAGTTTAAGAGTTAAGAACCCTCCTTCCTCCCCTCAGCACTCAAAAGTTTTCTCTTTCTTCTTGACACTCCCATATCATTTACTTGCCATAGTTTGTCTTGTTTATCAGCTTTTGTGTGCTGTCTTAGTTATTAGCTTGTTACCTACCTGAGGACAGGACTTTTATCTTACTCATTGTCTCTTTACAAAGCCTGGTATGATGCCTTAGATAGCATAAATTCTATGTGAAATTTTTAGTGAATAAATCATCAAATTCAGCTTTTTTTTACTATAACCTTTTTTAAAATTTCATCTTTCTTTTTCAGTTTACACTTTATGTGCATGTCCTCATTGCTTATACTTTTATCATAACCACAGTCTACTCTGCTCATTTTCCACCAAGCATTTCCCTTCCAGTCAATCTGAAAACTGATGCACCTGAGTCTTTAGAAATTATTCCTTATAACCTATTAGATACATTTCAAACTCTTATGCTGGGTAATCAAGACCCTCCAGTCACCTAGTAAATGGCACCTCCCATGCTTTCTTGTATCTTTCTACAATCCAGCTCGCCATTGCTAACATATGCCCTACTCATTCTTACACCATCACTTGATCAATCTGTCTCATCTGCTTAGAATGCGCTCCCTTCTATTCTTTACTAAACCAAATCCTAGGATTCCTCCAAGATCCATCTTAAAGCTTTCCTCTTCCTTCTGACTAACCTCCCAGAAATATCTGCCATATATGGTTTTATCCCAACACTTCAATAAAATAGATACCACTCCCCCATGATCTTTCTTATTTGTTCTTTTAACTTTGTTTTGTTGTTCCATTTACGCCATAAACCAGTTTATAATCTGGTTTTAATCTAGTTGGGCTTCCCCATTCTTTTGCATACTTAATTCTAAGAAAATGTTATACCTAAAGACTGTTCTCAATAATTGATTGCTGAAGAGAAATCACTAAGTACATTAAAAAATTTAATGTTTTGGGGAAGCGGCTATGGCTCAAGCAATTGAGCTCCCATTTATCATATGGAGGACCTGGTTTGATCCCAGGACCTCCTGGTAAAAAAGGAAAAAAGGCGTCCCAGACCTGCGTGGCACGGAGAGGGGCAGGACCCCACACGGCGAAGCAAGCACCAAAAAAGATGATGATGCAACTAGATAGAAAAATTTTTTTTAATGTTTTGCATTTTGAATTTAGCTACTATCTTGAGGGTTTGACATAATAATTAACTAGATTAGTACCTTTAAATTTTACTCTTGAACCTATGCCACCTCTTAAAAAATAGGAAAGTTCATGCCAACGTTAATTATAAATGAAAAGGCAGTTGAGATAGAGATAGGAAGTTATTAGTAAAGTATGTAGAGAATTCATTTTCCTAACTTTCTATAATGTGCCCATTCAATGAATTTCACATAAAATTACATATCATTCCATCTACATTAACTTTAAAAACATTAATTCAACATTTATTGAGTACCTCTATATGCTAAGCATTGTGCTAATTGCTTTACATATATTATCTCTAAGAGGATGTAACAGCAAACATCACTGCTGCATTGTACAATACATTAAAAGAAAACAAATTCCCAACACACTAAATGATCTAAGAAAGCGTTAAGTAGAATCTTCTTTTTTCCTACTTTCTCAAGGAACTTTTATATTAAAATTAAAAAAAAGACAGCACAGACCAAGAATTTGGGAAATGTGTTTTATACATTTATCAAGAAAAGTCACTGATCTAATATATTCTGCACCAATAATGGCAGCGAGAAATAATTTTCAAAGTTATTTGAGCATTAAAATTTGTTTTGTATGCATCAGTTTTCTATAGATGTGTCTTCTATTCCACTGAAAACTATTTTAATATAGAGAGTAACATTTTTATTTACACTAACTTTTAAAAATCATAATACTGACCTTCTGTATAGACCTTTTCCTGGGGAATTATTGATGAGCAGGGCAATCAATTCTTTTTGGTTAGTCATTAATAGTCAAGAGACAACCAATACCTCTATTGTCATTTTTCATTATAGAAACAAAGACTTATAATGGTTCACTTCAGGAAAAGTTTGAAATAATGTGTTTCTTTTTATTTCAGTTAAGTTAACCCTAAAAAAAAAATAAAGCTAGAGCAGTATCTTATAGTTTATAAGCATATAAACTATAAACTCATGTATGATTTCTGTTGAAATATCAATAGAAATAGAAGATTTTTTTTTTTTTAAGATTTTATTTATTTATTTATCCCCCCCTGCTGCTTTTGCTTGCTGTGTCCATTTGCTGTGTGTTTTTCTGTGTCTGCTTGTCTCCCTTTGTTGGGTCGTTCTGCTGCATCAGCTTACCGCGCCGCGTGGGCTGGCTTGCCTTCACCAGGAGGCCCTGGGAATCAAACCTGGGGCCTACCATATGGTAAACGGAAGCCCTATTGATTGAGCCACATCCGCTTCCCAGAAGATTTTTGTTTGTTCTAAAAGTCATGACAAATACACACAAGAAGAGTATATATTCAGGAGCTCAGTACATTTAGTTTAGTCTTATTTCAGAATTTCTTTTATAGTATATTTTCTTTTCACCCAGTTTGATTTAAGACTTTTAGGGATTTAAAAAAGTCCATAGTTACTAAATAGATATGCAGTCTTCAATGTATAATGGCTATAATTTTGCCTACTATTCTATTGTAGTGATTTGTAAAAATATTTTAATTATCATGAATTCCATTTTATTTTCCGTTAATTTTTTTTTTTTTTGCCTTTTTGTGTAGGAAGTTGATCAGTTTAAGAACTAAAGCTTCAACATTGGTTTTGTGTAACAAGCAATGTTTCTTTATCTCTTTTTAAGAATACACATCACCCCACCCCCCTCCGCTGATGGCTCCCTCATCTGTTTGCTTGTTATTTTTGCTCATTGTTTGCATTCGTTATCTGCTCATTGTTTTAGCTCATTGTCTGCTCATTGTTTGTTTTTTCTTTAGGAGGCACGGGGAACCTAACCTGGGATCTCCCGTGTGGGAGGCAGGCGCTCAACTGCTTGAGCCACATCCTCTCCCTGCTTGTTTGTTTTTGCTCATTGTCTTGCTCGTTGTTTTTGCTCATTGTCTGCTCATTGCTTTTGCTTGATATCTGCTTATTGTTTGTTTGTCTTCTTTAGGAGGCACCGGGAACCAAACCTGGGACCTCCCATGTGAGAGGTGGGCACTCAACTGCTTGAAACACATCTGCGCTCCCCCCCCCATTTCTTTTTGCTATTATTTGTGCCACAAGAAGAGTGTATGGCTTGACTTTGCCAGTGACCCTTAGCAGTAGGATAGATGTGCATCAGGCTTGTTTGCCAGCCAAATCTGCACTTATTTCTTCTGTTTTAAAAATGATACTTAATATTTGAACAAATGGCATTGATTACCAAGGAATTTATTTATATATTCATTTTTATGATGTCCAAAATATTATAATAAAGTAAGAAATATATTTTTAAAAGCTAAATAATTATGTTGACACTATCTATAGCTCAAGGAGAGCTGTAAAATTAAATGCTCATTCCAAAAAATGTTGTCAGTAGATTAGGTTGAGGTGATATAAATCATGTAAAGATGATTCAAGAACTAGATTATAAGTAAATAATTGCTCTCTATCTTTCCATGTTATTTTATCTCTCCATAGCAAGACAGAGGTCGTATTTATTTATTTTTGAGCTCCCAATATAGTATCAGGCACATAGTAGACAATAAATATTTGCCAAGAGTATAAATCAATGACTGGGACTAGACCTGTGCTGAACATTATTTTTTAAAATTCCTGTCGTATTAGGTATGCTTCAAATTGCAAGGTAGTGCCTAGACAGAAAGTGACTGCATCATCATATAATGTGGCTTACCCTCTTTCTCAATGATTCATTGTTCAGGTAATCTTTAGAATTAAGATCAGAGAATACACAGATCATTAGAGCTGGAAAGCACCTTAGGGAACATTTGTGTCCATACCCTTATTTTATAATTGAGAAAACAGATCTAGATAAACAAAGAATCTGGCTTCCAATCCACCTCTGGACACCTGGTTTCCAGGCTAGGGTTTCCTTCTATTACACTATGGAGGGTGTCAGTGCCAAGAACTCTAGAATTCTGAGAGCTGGGTTTCAGTCTTCTTTATTATGGTGTTGCTTAAGTCAAATTAACAAATCAACAGACTTCCTTGAATACCACTTTCCTCATTTCTAAAGAAGAGAGAGTAAATTTCATCAGATTTCAGAGTATGTTATGTAAGCCAATGAAATGTGACTTCACTGCATACATTATACTTGTTTATTGCTCTAAGTAATTTATGATAATCTGCCTGTTTAGGATTATATTATTTACTTAGTGCTCAATCTCCCAGGAACACTGAAAAATTGCCAAGACTTATACATTTTATTTATATACAGAACATTCAGCCATAGGTATATAAGATTATTGTTAATAATTTAAAATACTGGTTATGAGAGAATATGTTGTGTCCATAAGGGCAATTTTAATCTCATTGTACCTTCTTCCAGAACTATAATTAAAATATTTTCCTTCAAGTATATTGGTGTAAACGAAAGTTATGAAAACTGGCATTATTCATTTGTTTCAGATATCTAGACTTGTCGGTGACTTTTCAAAGAATTTCCTTGAGCTACTTTATTTTATATTACTTCATAGACTTTTTTCTCTGTTGTGGCTATTGAAAGAATATAATTATATAATCAGACTCCATCAGCTGGTGTTGGGATTATTTTAGGCTCTTTCTGTACTAACCTCAGACATTTTCTGATAAGAGGATACAGGACAAAATTATAGGGTAACATAACATTACATTTACCCATGTCTCCAAGTGAAAAAAACATCCCTCACAAATGTAAATTCTGTAGGTGACTAAGATTTGATGTCTAGCTGAATTCATAATTATAACCATGGATGTTGAAGGAAACTCATTAATGTGAAAAAAAATATTGAATTTAAAATGTTCTCTCAACATTCACTGTTAACCAGAATCATAACAACAATAAGGGAAATAAAAATTTCAGGAATGAGTAAAATGTTGATGTTTGTGGGTGTGGATATTTGTTTGCATAATAAGTTTCAGTATTATGGTAAAAAATCTCAGTGAAACCATTGTTTGCTATGAAGAAGAGAGTTGTTCATCCAAAACAGCTTATTAGTGATGGCAGCTAGTAAGTTTTAAATTTGTAAGTAAACTTACAGACTTTTTATAACTCATGATGGTTAGGTTCCTGTGTCAACTTGGCCAGGTAATGGTGCCCAGTTGTTTGGTTAAGCAAGCACTGGCCTGATTGTTACTATGAAGACATTTCTTGGACTTAAATCATCAGCAAGTTGATTGCTTCTCTGGCTAATTATATCCACAATCAGTTGAAGAGATTGTCTTTAACAATGAGAGATGTCTCATCCAATCCAATCTCCATTGAAGGTTTTAAAAGGAGAAGTGATGATTTCAGCAGTGAGAAGAGAGAAAGCCATGGAAGCGAGAAGCTAAAAGCAGTGAAACCCAAAAGAGAAGGGAGAGACCAGCAGATGCCACCATGTGCCTTGCCACGTGACAGAGGAGTCCAGGATGTCCTGCAGCTGGTCTTCTGAGAGAAACCATTGCCTGATGATGCCTTGATTTGGACATTTTCATAGTCTCAGACCATGAAAATGTAAGCTTGTAAGTTAATAAACCCCCATTGTAGGGTAACCTATTTCTGGTATATTGCTTTTGGCAGCTTTAGCAAACTAAAACATAACTATAGGAAGAAACTCTCAGTAAATAAAACTTTCGTTTGTTGTAGTCTCTGCCATCCTTTCAGATTAAAGACCAATGCAATGTTCGTTTTTTTATTCTTACCTTGTATTTGATTTTTAAAGCCATTGTCCCAATGCTGGTTGCTTTCCTGCTATGAACTTCTTCCTCTAAATGACCATTTAAATGAATGTAATATGAATACAATATGTAAATTATAGTATAATTTATTCGTTTGTTTGCTCATTTGTTTGTTTGTTAGCTTTCACTTGAGGAAAACCTTTGTCCAAAGAGTTAAGTCTGGTTAACTCTGGTTAATGGATTCCAGACGTCGCTCTACAACATGGAATAAATTCTTTGGGAGGAGATCAAATGGTGTCTGTAGTTCCCAGGCAGATTTCAGTACCAGCATGTATTCAGCGTGTGAAACACTTATAATTACTTTGTGGAGCTGTGTGTGCTTTGGAAGTGTTTCCACCCCAAACATTTATCTATTGGTGATAAGACCATGGAAACGTTTTGTACCACCTCTCTCCACTCCCCCTCTCACTTCTTAGCAGAACAGACCAGTTCTTCAGTGCCAAATCTACAAGATTACAATGTCCCTATTGAACTAAAAGGATATTCATATCATACATAATACTTCTTTTGTTTATCCACCCAAACTGTTCGTTATGTTTAAAAAAAAAAAAGAGTCTGAGAGAACCAAGTGAAAGAAAATATATAGAATACTTTTTTGGCAATCTAATACCAAAAACAAATTTAGAAATGCTGTGCATTCATTTAGATACTGCATGGTCAAATTATACCTACGTTCATTTGTGCTTTGGATTCATACTGGAAATTTTCAAATGTGTATTTGTCAGATCTTCTTTGACGCATCTTAAATAGTCTGGCACCACGGTTACTGAGATGGGATAATTCTTCCAACATGATGTCTCTGGGGATGCTGACCTTTTTGCCCAGATCCATGCCATCTACATCTGTAAAATAATATTCATGTGTATGAAAACCCCAAAATAAGGTATGTTAATGCTTTTCTAAATTCCATAATTTATTGCTGTTATATGCTACTGTGGAGATTAAGATATGGGCTGTTTTGTCAGACTACCTTGGTGAGAATCCCTGCTCCATCACTTTCTAACTGTGTGGTCATAGATGTACTACTTATTTTCTCAAAATCTCAATTTCTTCATTGCTAAAGTGGGGTTAATAATAATACTAACCATAAACAGTTGATATGAGGATTAAATAAAATGCTTCACATAAAGGACTTAGCATGGTATCTGGCACATATAAAGAATGAATTAAAGTTAGCTGTCATTATTATTATTAGAATTTTACCTTTCCATGTTTAGAGAATTTCAAGCAGCACTGCTTCTTAGTTATATTAATAAACTATACTCCTGGAATGCCACCCTCCAATTCTATTCTGCCTCAATTCCCTGTTTCTCTCTCAAAATACTATTCATTGCAGTTTTCTTAGTAGTCTTTGTGTCTCCCTTTAATACAGTAGATGTTCAGAAAATAAGTGTTATTTATGTATTTTTTTAAATTTCCAGCACAGAAGGGCTTTTCCAGAGTCAAAAAGTGCAGAAACTACTCCACTTGCTCCTTTAATATAGATGAGAATCAGGAATATGTTTTTGTGAAACCCATTGAGTCCTTTTGCAACCACAGGCTGCTAAGTGCACAGGAAGAAAAAATTGTGCCATTAGGAAAATAATAATAATTTTGATTCATTAGGGCAACTTTCTTTGATGATGTGACAATCTTACCATAATAACTAAGCTTTTGTGGGTGTTTAGGGGTAAAACAACAGAATTCCTTGTTAAATCTTCTCCCCATTTCATTTTGAAAAAATCAGTTTAACATGTTTTGATGTTACATGGAGAAGGTCTCCACCAATTGTAAAAATCATAATATTAAGACTTCTGCTTCTGGAAAGATAGACATATTTTTCCCTGTTACTCCACTAAGTACAATTAAAAATTCTGGCACTTATGTCTAAAACAAACATAAGAAGACCCTGAAAGGGGGAGAGAAAAAGACAGAGCAGCTAGAGATCTCAGGACCCACAGAACAACATGGTAGTGGTTTCTCAGGGTTTCCTTTTTGCCTCATATACGTCAGATTTGGTGCTGAAGATGCTGACAACC
>JAQZBX010035161.1:0-24694 GCA_029593785.1 Cabassous unicinctus
GTGAGAGAGGGGTGGAGCTGAGCCGCAGCAGGAAAGGGAGGGGTGGAGCCACGCCGGAGCGGAAAAGGTTGCTACCGGTGTCAACAGCCGATTGGCTGTGGTAGCTACTAAAGTGTCCATTCCCGGTTGGTTGCGGCTTTGGCGCCAAGGCGGTGTCTAAGCCCTGGTTTTCTCAGGCAGTGCACTCGGAGCTTCCGTACTGCCCTCGCCCCTCCCCCTACATCTCCTCCTACACTAGTGTCATGGTTTTTTCACTGATCTTACTCAGGCTACTTGTTTTCTAGATTTATCTCTCTTCAAGTTAAGAGAGAGGTGATAAATTTTCCTGCATTTAGTGTACTTACTTCCCGCCATTTGAGTATGTCTTTAAAGCATGGATAAGGATCCTCGCCAAATTATACCTAAATTTCTGTGGATTTCTGGACACTATCTTCTCTTTTTTCCAAGCAAAATGTTTCAGAGATATTGGGGTAAAATTATAGACTACTTTTTGTTTGATAACTGTTGGCACATATATATATATATTATATATATAATATGCATATATGTGTATGTATGTATATTATATGTATATGTATGTGTGTATGTATGTATGTATGCTGGTTCTAATGTACATTGATTTAGATTAATATGTTGGAAGGGGTAGAACGTCAGATGGGCTGAGTATAGTTTACATTCAAAAGTGTAAATTCTGATATTTTAACATTAGTTAATTTATTGTGATGCTCCTCCAAGTAGAGAACTAGAAAATAATAGTTGTTTCACCAGCCATATTAAATATTGTAGCACAGTCAAATGAATAACAAAAACGTGGTTTTGTCCTTGCGTAATTTTGAATACGAATCATTACTCTGATTAAGTGAATGTATCCTTCTCCACAGCACTTTACACCACAATGGAGGGAGTGGGAGATAGAGAAGGAAGGTGGAAAAGAAGGAAAGAGATAGGGTGAGGGAAATAGAAGAGCAAGGGAGAAGAAACCAAGTGGTGAAAGGAGCAAGAAAGAGAGAGAGAGGCAGAGACAGAGAGAGAAACATGGGCCATAGAGTCATTTAAATTAGAATGATACCATTTATACGCAATTTTGCTTCATAAAGAATGCTTACATAGTTAGAATATAATTGTTTTAGATAGGAAGGGTTTCTTCACTTCATTTCTCAATTGTAAAAGTAAAGTTCTGCTGTGATCAACATGATTTAAAAAGTCATTCTGCTAGCTGTAACTATGAAGGTGGAAGTGATAAGATGTTTATAGTACTTACCTGGATGCCTTAGAAATGAATTGGGCCTATGTTGAAAAGATAATATATATTCTGCATCATTTAGTAATAACAATAGAGAGAGCAAGAAAGACTATAGACATAACTTTGACATTTTCTCCATGCCCTCCATTCCCCAAAACAAACTGGGAGAAAGCAATGAAATGCACAAACAAGTTTAGACACACACAAGCAGGCATACTGGTCTCAAAATCTAGGAGCAAAAGGCTAAGAGAAAAGAAGAATATGGATTGAGGTATGTCCTTACAGCAGATTCACTTTTCTTCCCAAAATCCAACTAGGTTATTGTCTACAATAGGACATTGAAGGATCAACATATATAAGTGAGATTTCCCAGCACCTAAGCAAATTATCCTTTTGCATTCGTTTAACAGTTTAGAACAGTATGTATTGCATTGAGACCTTGTAAAGCACAGTGTTACATATGAAACTTTGATCTCCAAAAAAAAAAAAAAAATACCAGCATCAAAGATTTCCCTGATTTGGACATAAATTTCATCTAAAAGTAGTGATAATAGTCTAGTCAAGAAAAAGCAAACTGGTAAAAATGCCTTTGAATTGTTACTATATGTGGTTGGTAGAATACTGAGTTAATTAATCATTTCTTTGAACTTTGATATTCTGCTGACACAAGATTAGGAGTAAATACCAGTCACTGTTAAACTATTTGAAATTCATTTTCAGTATTAATATTTTGCAAACATAAACAAAAAAGAAAAAATTTGTGCCTTTGAGAAACACAATGCCAAGAAAGTTCATGATGTATAGAAGAAAAGCACAGATAGGATTTAACATTTTACTATTCTTCACTGGAAAATTCTCATCCTAAATAAAGGAATGATTGAATTTGCGGTTATTTTTGTGTTGAAGTTAATTTGAGTGTCGACTTCCATAATTAATGTAGTAATTAAGTCAGACAGACTAAGCTTGAATCACAGCTCCTCCAATTACCAACTATTTGAACTTGAGCCAATTACATGACCTCTCTAAGCCACAGTTGCTCCATTTGCAAAATGGGGATGTTAATAGTATCCATCATATAAGATGGTTGTAAGCATTAATAAGATATCATTGTAAAGTGTTTTCTACAGTAATTGTGCAATATTTCCTACTAACAATTAATTAGCATATCACAGAGATTTGAAAAGTATTTACCAATGGCAGGGGTTTTAGAGCTTGTTATGAGGAATTATAGGGAGTAATTCCTCATAATTACTGAGGAGATAGATAGGCCTGGGATTTCCCATCCCCTGCCTCAGCCAGGGCAGGTCTACTCTGAACTCTTATGTTTTTCTTTTTTTAATGGAGAGTTTTAAACATATTCAAAAGCAGTGAGAACATTATAATGAAACTCCATGTACCCATTACCCAGCTTTGTATAATTAGCATCTTTATATACATATGTTTTATTTTGGTTTTGGTTTTGGTTTTGTTTTGTTTTGTTTTGTTTGGCAGTACCAGTGGCCGGGGATTGAACCCAGGACCTCATATGTGACAAGCTGGTACTCAACCACAGAGCCACATCACTTCCCTGAATTGTTTTTTTGTTTGCTTGTTTGTTTTGCTTGTTGCTCGTTTTTGTGTTTTCAGGGGGCACCGGGAACCGAACCCAGGACCTCCCATGTGAGAGGCAGGAGCTCAACCGCTTGAACCACATCCACTTCCTTAATACATATATTTTTTCAACTTTTAAAATTGATTGAAGTACATCACTCATACATAACCATATATAAACAATAAGTGTATAGTAATAGTAGTGAACTTACAAAACAAACATACATAACATCATACAGGGACATCATACCTCACCCTACCACCAATACCTTGCATTGTAGTGAAATATTTTTAACTAATGATTAAAGATCATCCTCAAAATATTACTGTTAACCAAAGTATCTTACATTTGGTGTATTTTCCCCCAACCCACACTATTATTATTATTATATCATTTATACATGAACATATATAAACAGTAAGTGTGTAGTAAACATTGTGAACTTCCAAAGCAAACATGCATAACAGCATACAGGGGTCCCATACATCAACCCACCACCAACACCTTGCATTGTTGTGAGACATTTGTTACAAATTATAAAAGAATATCATCAAAATTTTACTACTAACTATAGTCCATATTTTTATATATTGTGTTTCTTCATAAGCTTTGGTTTACAAAAGATTGCTGGTACTACAGACATTAAATTTGTAAACCACAGACTTGTAGGGCAAGTCTCCATTCTACATTTTAGCCAAAAGAAAAAGAAAAAAAAAATTCTTAGCCACCAATTTGAGTTAACACTGAAATAAATGCCATGTATAAAAAGCACTTTAATCTAACTTTGTGTCAGCCATGTCTTCAACCTTCTCATCTCTACCTATACTCTCTCCCCAGGGGACCCAGTGCTATGGCTTTAAACTCCATCCATAAGGCAGCTACTCTGAGATTTCATCCCTAGTGCTGATTTCTCCACTTGCATAAGAGAGCCACATTGATATCTAACAAGCATTTCAGAACTCTTTATAGTCTCACCCACAACCATCTCAGTCTTCTTCATCTCAGTAAATGACAGTGTCATTTCAGACCAAAAACCTAGGGAAAATTTTTGTTTTGTTTTTCTCTCTTTTTCCTTTCCATTCATAATTGAATGTTGGTTCTAAACACAAAATAGATCTCAGCTCTCTTCACTCCTAACTATCCACTGCTACCACCCCAATTATGCCAGCATTATCTCTTTTTTTATATTACTGTGATGGCCTCCAATCTGGTCTCCATGCCTGTTCCCATTCCCTCTTATAATCCATTCTCAGTGCAACAATTGGATCTTTTAAAAACATAAATTTGATGCCATCCTTCTTCTGCTCAAAATCCTCCCAAGGAGTCATGGTATTCTCTAATTGCAGTCCAAACTCATCACAAGGCCCTCCCTACCTTGGCCTCTACCTCCAGTGTTCTCTTCCCTTTATTCATCACACTGCAACAACATGGCTTTTTGCTGTTGTGGGTTTTCAAATAACCAGACCAGGCTTGTTCTTGCCGCAAGGTCTTTGTGCTTGCTGTTCCCTTGTCTGGAATGTTCTCCTGCTCAGTTTTTAAAAGGCTTGCCTCTTCCAAGCCTCTTCCTAGCTTGCAGGTCTCTGTTTAAATACTACCCCCTCAGAGAGGCTTTTCCTGACCATCCAATCTGAAGCAGTTGCTCTCTGTCTTCCATTCACTATTACAGGAGGACCAGATTTTACTGTCTTCACAGCTCTTGTCACTATTGGAAATTATTTTTTCCAACCTTCTCTTTTTTTAGAATATAATCTCAGTGAGAGCATGAACTTTGACTCTCCTGTTTAGTGATTTCCTCCAACGTCTAGGCATTGGCCAATGCAATAAATATTTTCTATGATGGTAGTTAAAAACACTTTAAAATAGTAAGGTTTGGACCTCTCTCCTTGGAGGTCAAATACATCACCCTAATGTTAGCCCTTCACATTTCTAAATGAACTTTCGTTATTCATTTGATTTCCCTAAGTCATTTCCCTTATACTATAAATAGATATGATTATTAATATATGTTATTTTTTGAAGGTTCGCATGAAATGAGATGCAGATTTTTCTCCATTTACTCTCTCCAGATCCATGCCGTCCCCTTCTTCACACTGCTTTCTTCTGTGGCTGGCTTCAATGATGTGTAACATCTGGATTCCATTTCCCTTAAGCTGTTCTTGGAGATCCAGCAATGGTTGGAACCTCCCCTTTCCCTACCCACATTCTCTTCCTGCCCAATGCCTTCCCGCCAGGCCATGGTTTTTGCACCAGCTGACTACAGTGACAGCATTTGCCAGGTGGCTCTACTTCCACAGCCCAGCTCTTATCAGAATCTAGTAATGCCATTCCTCCCTCTCACTCTTCCAGGGGTGGCAACATCTTTCTGCTGTTGCTAGTGCCTGGATGCCTTGCTATCTCCTTATCATGCCCATACCTGTGTAAATAGTCCTTTCCTTAACTAACCTTTATAAAGCTAAACCCTTTAAGATGAGCATTTGCTTCCTGCCAGGACCATGATTGATAGCAATATGTATGTAGGCATATTCTACCATCTCTGACGTATACTTTATTTCAGCCAACCTTTATTGAGTGTCCCATTGCATATCAGGAACTAGGCAGGAACTCAATAAACCATACTATTATCTGACATATATCCATAACAGTTATATAAATGTTTTAGTTAAGAGAGCAAGAGTTTATGCATAATTAAAATTCATAATGAAGCACCACAACTGTAAAATATAGGTTAAAAAATGCAGCACAAGATTTATGTTCTGGTGTGCTGCTGTTGCTCTTGCTGTTAGTGTTTCTGCTCATTTTATGCATGAATCCTGAAAATAGAAAATGCATGCATTCACACACACACAGATATGTGCATACATACCTACAGAAACACACTTGTTTGTGCTTTATCCTTATTCATAGCTGCAGTTTATCAAAATGTCAATGGGAGTTTACATACAGGTAATTATATATTCACTAACTCATTCTACAAATGCAGCACTGAATCAGATGAGGCAAATACAACAAATGCGTATTTATTTCCCATTTCATGAAGCAGAACTGCTTGGTAACCAGCTTTGTGTAGACCACTGTTCACTGGTGTTTCTTCATGTCAATGGCAGGCAGGCATTGTGGCATTGAGTCTCGAGAGCCCTAACTCTGGGGTTAGAGTGATTGGGTTCAAACCCTAGCTGCACATCATACTAGCTCTTTAACCTTGGACAAGATAATTAACTTCTCCAAACCTCAATTTTCTCACCTTAAAATGGAGGTGCAAATAAGCAATAGTGTCATATTCATAAGGCTCTTATGAGAATAAAGTGAAATGATGTATGTAAAGTGCTCATCAGAAAAAGATGGTAAACGTTCAAAAATTAGTTGCTACTAGTGTGGTTATTATTGGTGTTGATCCTGAGATAGTATAAGGTCCTGTAAGATATTGAGATGCATAAAATATGTGCAGAAAAATGCATACATGATAGCATATGACACTTGGTATCTTTTCTACATCAAACATTGTATTAGCTACTCTATACTATTGTTGTATTTTCCTTGTATACTATACACACTACACATAAACATGTACATGCACACACACATAAATCTATAAAATATGTAAATGTATATTTTAGGATATGAAAGACTTGATTGACCAGGTATAGTATATGCCACCTTTGAACTGCAACAGAATAATTGATTGACTGTTATGGTTAGGCTAATATGTCAACTCGGCCAAGTAATTGTGTCCAGATGTTAGGTCCAGCAAGCACTGGGCTAATTGTAATGCAAGAGCATTTATGGACTTCGATCACCAGTGAGTTTACTGTGTGGATGGCTGATTACATCTGCATCAATAACGGAGATTGCACCAGCAATGGGTGACACTTTTATCCAATCAGTTCAATGCCTTAAAAGGGGAAGTGATTTTAATATTCATGGAGAATTTCCCAGCTCTTCTTTGGAAAGCCAAGTTCTCCCAGAAACTCATCAAGGACCTTTCATTGGACTTTCATCGGAGCCCCTGGTTTGCAGCCTGCCTGCAGAACCTGGACTTGTGCATTCCCACGGTCACGTGAGAGACTCATATAAAATCTCATATTATTGACAGATATCTCCTGTTGATTCTGTTTCCCGAGAGAACCCTGACTAATACAGCTGGTACCGGGAGTGGTTCTTGAGGAACAGAGTCTTAAACATGGGATTTCTGAGGTGGTTCTGGGAGTTTTGTAATTGGCTCTCTACTCTAATTGGACTCAAGGGTACTAATGACTCCCTTTCCAATAATGAAGAGGTTGCTAACAGTCCATGGCGTGAGCTGGTAATAGAGATACGCAAAATAGCATCACTGGATTACCCTATTTCCACGCTTATAAGAAGCAAGGATCTGGGTGAGAGTGTTTTCAACACCTTAACAGAATTTTGTGGAGTCAAAAAGTATGATGATGTTGGCTGGCTCCTCCTAGATACTCTGGGTACAGTTACAAAAGAAAGAGATGACCTAAAGTCTTCAAATTTGAAACTTAAATGCTGCATGAATAATATGAAAGTTTCTACGTGTGCCTTGAAAGAAAATCTTGTCTCCTGTAGACACGGACTTGGGATATCTGAGAATCAAACCCAGACTCTCATTGTATGAGTAGCAGAATTACAGAGGAAACTAAAATCTCAACCTCACAGGGTTTCTGCAATTAAAGTGAAGGCATTGTTTGGAAAGGAGTGGAACCCCGAGGATTGGGATGGAGACATATGGGATGATGATAATATTGGTGGGGACATTGGAACCCTAAATTCTGCTGAGACTTTACCAGATAAACCGGTGATGGCCTGCCCTGTGGAGAACACACCTTGTCAACCTTGTATCATCCAGCCTCCAGCCTGCCCCAAGGAGTCTGGACCTCCTCCCAGCCCTGAGGCAGGTACCAGCCAAACTCCAGCATGCACTGCCCAACTTCCAGTCTGCCCTGAAGAATCTGCATTCCAACCCCTTCCTGAAGAGATTAATCCTGTCTCACTGGAAGAAAATGCAAAAGAATGCCCTGAGGTCAGTAGCCTGCAAGACATCTCTAATTCTTCTCCTTACCCACACCCCACACCCCTCTTGTCTTCCAGACCTATTACTAGACTAAAATCACAGCAAGCCCCCAAAGGTGAAATACAAAGTGTGACCCATGAGGAAGTATGCTATACTCTGAAAGAACTGCATGAGTTTTCCAACTTATATAGACAGAAATCAGGGGAATATGTGTGCGAATGGATACTAAGGGTATGGGATAATGGTGGAAGAAATATAAAGTTGGATCAGGCTGAATTTATTCATATGGGCCCACTAAGCAGAAATTCTGGATTCAACACTGTAGCTCGAGGGGTTAGGAAGGGCTCTAATGGTTTGTTTGGGTGGCTGAATGAAGCATGGACTAAACGATGGCTTAACATGTCTGATGTTGAGATGCCCGATTTGCCCTGGTATACAGTAGAGGAGGGGATTCAAAGGCTTAGAGAGATTGGAATGCTAGAATGGATTTACCATTTGAGACCTGCCCACCCACCCCAGGAATGTCCAGAGGACACACCTTTAACCAGGACTGTGAAGAATAAATTTGTAAGACTAACTCCATCTTCTCTGAAGAGCTCTGTGGTTGCTCTTCTCTGCAGTCCAGATATTACTGTAGGGGGTGCTGTAATGGAATTGGAATCCTTAAACATTATGGGGATGATCAGATCGTGGGCGTGACTACCACAATGAAAGGCAGATTGAAAGCAGCACACAGAATAGTCTGAGTCGCATAGAGTTGTGGCGTTGGCTAATAGATCATGGGGTACCTAGAAGTGAAATACATGGGCAGTCTACTAAATTTCTTCTGGATCTGTATAAACAGAAGTGTTCTAGGTCGAGTGAACAAAACCCTAACTCAAATTACAGACTCAGAGAATCACAGCTCCTTAATCAATTCCCAGACTTGAGACAGTTTACAGACCCAGAGCACCTTGAATGAGGAGAAGGCCAGGTCCCCTTGGGGAAGGATCCTATTAAACTGCTAAAAATTTAGACTGTTAATCTTCCTCCCACCTTTCCCCAGGGAGACCTATGGCCTTTTGCAAGAGTAACTGCACATTGGGGAAAAGGAAACAATCAGACATTTCGAGGATTCTTAGACACTGGCTCAGAAGTCACATTAATTCCAGGAGACCCAAAACGTCACTGCGGTCCACCAGTCAGAGTAGGGACTTATGGAGGTCAGGTGATTGATGGAGTTTTAGCTCAGGTTCGTCTCACAGTGGGTCCAGTGGGTCCCTGGACCCATTCTGTGGTTATTTCTCCAGTTCCAGAATGCATAATTGGAATAGACATACTCAGTAACTGGCAGAATCCCCCCATTAGATTCCTGACTTGTGCAGTGAGGGCTATTATGGTTGGAAAGGCCAAGTGGAAGCCTCTAGAACTGCCCCTGCCTAGTAAAATAGTAAATCAAAGGCAATACGGGATTCCTGGAGGGACTGCAGAGATTAGTGCCACCATCAAGGATATGAAGGATGCAGGGGTGGTGATTCCCACCACATCTCCATTCAACTCTCCTATTTGGCCTGTGCAGAAAACAGATGGATCTTGGAGGATGACAGTAGATTATCGTAAACTTAACCAGGTGGTGACTCCAATTGCACTGCTGTCCCAGATGTTGTATCATTGCTTGAGCAAATCAACCCATCCCCTGGTACCTGGTATGCAGCTGTTGATCTGGCAAATGCTTTTTTCTCAATTGCCGTTAGTAAGGACCACCAGAAACAGTTTGCTTTCAGCTGGCAAGGCCAGCAGTATACCTTCACTGTCCTGCCTCAGGGGTACATCAACTCTCCAGCCCTATGTCATAACATTTTCCACAGGGAACTTAATCGTCTCTCCCTCCCACAAGACATCACACCATTATATTGATGATATCACATTGATAGGCCCTACTGAACAAGAATTAGCAAAGACTCTAGATTTATTAGTAAGGCATTTGTGTGAGAGAAGATGGGAGATAAATCCAACAAAAATACAGTGTCCTTCCACCTCAGTGAAATTTCTAGGTGTCCAGTGGTGTGGGGCCTGTTGAGATATCCCTCCTAAAGTAAAGGATAAGCTGTTGCACCTGGCCCCTCCTATGACCAAAAAAGAGGCACAATGCTTAGTTGGCCTCTTTGGATTTTGGAGACAACACATTCCTCATTTGGGTATGCTACTCTGGCCCATTTACCGAGTGACCAGAAAAGCTGCTAGTTTTGATTGGAGACCGGAACAAGGGGAGGCCATGTGACATGTCCACGCTGTTGTGCAACCTGCATTACAACTTGGACCATATGATCCAGCAGATCCAATGGTGCTGGAAGTTTCAGTGGCAAATAGAGATGCTGTCTGGAGCCTTTGGCAGGCCCTCTAGGGAATTACAACTCAGACCCTTAGGATTTTGGAGCAAAGCCTTGCCATCCTCTGCAGATAACTACTCCCCTTTTGAGAAGCAGCTTTTGGCTTGCTACTGGGCCTTAATTGAGTCTGAATGCTTAACCATAGGCCATCAAGTTACCATGAGACCTGAGTTGCTTATCATGAGCTGGGTATTGTCTGACCCACCAAACCATAAAGTTGGGCATGCACAGCAGCACTCCATAATAAAGTGGAAGTGGTATATATGAGATAGGGCTTGAGCAGGTCCTGAAGGCACAAATAAGTTACATGAGGAAGTAGCCCAAATGCCCATGGTCACCACCCCTGCCATGTTACCTTCTCTTTCCCAGCCCACGGCTTTGGCCTCTTGGGGAGTCCCTTACAATCAGTTGACTGAGGATGAGAAAACTCGGGCCTGGTTTACAGATGGTTCTGCACGATATGCAGGTACCACCCAAAAGTGGACAGCTGCGGCACTGCAGCCCTTTTCTGGGACATCCTTGAAGGATAGCGGTGAGGGCAAATCCTCCCAGTGGGCAGAACTTCAAGCAGGGCACCAGTTGTTCATTTTGCTTGGAAGAAGAAATGGCCAGAGGTGTGTTTGTACACTGATTCATGGGCTGTTGCCAATGGTTTGGTTCGATGGTCAGGGACTTGGAAGGAACATGATTGGAAAATTGGTGACAAGGAGGTCTGGGGAAGAGGTATGTGGATAGACCTTTCTAAGTGGGCAAAAAACATGAACATATTTGTGTCCCACGTGAATGCTCAACAGAGGGTGACTTCAGCAGAGGAAGAGTCTAATAATCAAGTCGAAAAGATGACCCACTGTGTGGCTAATGCTCAGCCTCTTTCCCCAGCCACTCCTGTCATTGAACAATGGACTGATGAACAAAGTGGCCATGGGGGTAGGGATGGAGGTTTTGCATGGGCTCAGCAACATGGACTTCCCCTCACCAAGGCTGACTTGGCTACAGCCACTGCTGAATGCCCAATCTGCCAGCAGCAGAGACCCAAACTCAGCCCCTGATATGGCACCATTCCTCAAGGTGACCATCTTGCTACTGACTACATTGGGCCACTTCCACCATGGAAGGGGCAGCAATTTGTTTTAACTGGAATAGACACATACTCTGGATATGGGTTTGCATTTCCAGCATGCAATGCTTCTTCCAAAACTACCATCCGTGGACTTACCGAATGTCTTATCTACTGCCATGACATTCCACACAGCATTGCTTCTTATCAAGGAATCCATTCCACAGCAAATGTTGTGCAGGAATGGGCACATGCCCACGGAATTCACTAGTCTTACCATGTTCCCATCACCCTGAAGCAGCTGGATTAATAGAATGGTGGAATGGCCTTTTGAAGACTCAATTACAGCACCAACTAGGTGGCAATACCTTGCAGGGCTGGGGCAATGTTCTCCAGGAGGCTGTGTATGCTCTAAATCAGGGTCCTCTCTACGGTGATGTTTCTCCCATAACCAGGATTCATGGGTCCAGGAAAGGGGTGGAAATGGGAGTGGCACCATTCACTATTACCCCTAGTGACCCACTAGGAAAAGTTTTGCTTCCTGTCCCTGCAACCTTAAGCTCTGCTGGTCTACAGGTTTTAGTCCCAAAAGGAGGAGTGCTGCCACCAGGGATCACAACAATGATTCCATTGAACTGGAAGTTAAGACTGCCACCTGGCCACTTTGGGCTCCTCTTACCTGTGAATCAACAGGCAAAGAAGGGAATTACTGTACTGGCTGGGGTGATTGATCCTGACTATCAAGGGGAAATAGGACTACATCTACATAATGGGGGTAAGAAAAATTTTCCTGGAATGCAGGAGATCCTCTAGGGCATCTCCTAGTACTGCCATGCCCTGTGATTAAAGTCAATGGAAAATTGCAACAAACCAATTCAAGCAGGACTAACAATGGCCCAGTATCTTCAGGAATGAAAGTTTAGGTCACCCCACCAATGCAAGAACCACAGCCAGCTGAAGTGCTTGCTGAAGGTAATGGGAACCTGGAATGGGTAGTGGAAGAAGGTAGTGATAAATATGAACTTTGACCATGTGACCAGTTACAGAAATGAGGACTGTAATAGTCATGAACCCTTCTTCCTTGTTTTGTTATGAGCATGATTGTATACATACACAAAACAAATTTCTTTGTTTTCTTCCCCAACCTTTTCACCTATTATATGAAAAGTTGTATTAATCTCACATCATAATATTTAAGGATGTCAAGTTTAAGAGTGAGTATTACCCAAGGACTTGCACCCTATTCTGTGGGGAATTAATGCGTTTCTGGTTGTATGCAGGGGAGTTGAAAATCGTTAGGCGGAAATATATATGTATGCTTGTCTGTTATTGTTTTTACTTAGAGACTAAGTATGGTTGAGGGTAATGTGTATGGTTGCCAAGTTGACAAGGGGTGGACTGTGATGGTTAGGCTAATGTGTCAACTCGGCCAGGTAATTGTGTCCAGATGTTAGGTCCAGCAAACACTAGGCTAATTGTAATACAAGAGCATTTATGGACTTCGATCACCAGTGAGTTTACTGTGTGGATGGCTGATTACATCTGCATCAATCAGGGAGATTGCATCATTAATGGGTGACACTTTTATCCAATCAGTTGAATGCCTTAAAAAGGAAAGTGATTTCAACATTCAGGGAGAATTTCCCAGTGTCTTTGGACAGCCAACTTCTCCCAGAAACTCATCAAGGACCTTTCATTGGACTTTCATTGGAGCCCCTGGTTTGCAGCCTGCCTGCGGAACCTGGACTTGTGCATCCCCATGGTTGCATGAGAGACTCTTATAAAATCTCATATTATTGACAGATATCTCCTGTTGATTCTGTTTCCTGAGAGAACCCTGAGTAGTACATTGACTAACCTCCACACTCCCAAATCTAGACTGTTGATAATCTAAAGTAGTAGAAAAACAACAATAACAATAACAGTGCAGTAGAAATGAGGCTATCAGAGTCTAGGCTTGTCTCTTCCATAACATCATTAGGAAACGGGACATCACGTTTCTACGGTCTCTGGTCCTCATCCCTCGCTTATAAAACAAAAGAAGGGAACCAGATATTAATAGAGTGCTTTTCAAAGAGTGGTCCATAAAGCACTGGTTTAGGAATTATGTGGGAGCTTGCATTTTAAAATGCAGATTCCTGGCCTCTACCCCACACCTAAAATTCACCTGAGCCTGAATTTTGCAGCAGGGATTGCTTTTTTAAACAAGGATCTCTGGCAATCCCTATTCATGCTAAGTGTTGAGAATGGCTAGAATAGAAGATGTTCTAAACGTCATCTTACAACTTCAATCCTCAATGAAGTACATCAAACCAATGCCGTTATATTTGAGATATCTTCCTGAACTGGGGACTGCCCACACAGATTAGTGCAAAAATTGACAACGGTTTGAACACACAGACCTTTCTTTCTATGTTAAAACTTTTACCATCTACCTTATCTTTTAACTGGGGTTTTTGCATCACTACATTTTAACATCCACATGAAAAAGCCTAGTCTTAATAGACTGTGAAGCAGTGAGCCAATCACAAAGGCAACACAAAATTCAATCACAAACACCTGCAACTCATTACAAATTTAGCGGCACAAATGCCAGAGGCTGTAATGGGTCTCAGATAGCCTGTGCAACTCTGCCAATACTCACCTATAATTTGGACTTGACATTTACAAAAAAGACAACATTTACAAAAAGAAAAGGGCAAAGAGTTTTACCAAATAGTCCTACTCTTTCAACTTCTCCCTCCCTGCCAAGGCACTGCAGGGAAAAAAATCAATTCTAAATACAGGTGCTATTTTGTATTCCTTTTGGAGTGCTTATGAAACCAAATTAATTGATGAAGAATTTAAACGAATATTCACCAAGGGATTTGGAGGTATTATTCTCTATAATTGTCTCTAGAGTGAAAAATAAGGACAAAAGAGAAAAAGAAGACAGGAAGGAAGGGAGGAGGGAAAGGAGGAAGGGTTTTATTTTTAGATTTTCTTTCTATTTTGACTTAAGGATTGGGTGTATTTAGTAAATGTAGACTCGAATTCTTACAAATGAAAACTGTCACGCTTGCAAATACGGATCATTATGGTTGTCACAGTGTGGAATGGAAAGAAAACTGAACTCAGGTGTCTGGAGACTTGAGTTCCTGTTCTGGGTTCGTCATTAGTTGGGTGACCTTGGAAGAGTTGTTTAATTCCCTAGGATTCTATTTCCTGAATTTAAACTTTTGAGGATGCAAACTCTGGCATGACATGGCCTCTCAGAAGCCTCAGTTCCTGACTTGGGATTCCCCTCTAGCTGTGGTATGTAGACGGTTAATTTTTCTTTCCATGTTTCCTTCAACATTCATTCTCTTACCTATTTTTTCATAGCATAAACCTGCATGGGAGACAGGCCCTGCTATTTGGAATAGACTCTTTAATGTGCCTGCTGCTAATGTATCTACTACTAAGAAGATACATTGCTAAGAAGAAATTCCACTGAATACCTCAGTCTGGGGTGTTTTAAAATTTGAGCATGGTTTTCTTTCACCCATTCTCCCAGCACATTTTGAAAATGCTCACCTTCAATGTCATTTGATGTAAATTGAGAAAAGCAAATTCATTTTAATATTTGAAATAAAATTCAGAAAGTAGTCTGTTAATAAACAAATCACAAATAAATAAAATATGTTAGGGTTGCTCTTGGCCTTGTAGACCGCCATTTACATGCATTATTGAAAGTTTTGCAAGAACTGCCATTTGTTTCTTATAAATGTGTGATTTCTCAGCTGAAGTTACTCTCATTTCCTTCCCACATGTTCCATAATAATTTTTGTCATTTCTCCATACTTCAACTAAAGAACAAATATCTTCCTTTCGTATCCTTTTATCTCCCCAGTATGCTGCTAAAGTGAAGAGCGCTGATCATCGATGATTTCGGAGTCCCAGTGATAAGCGTTGTGTCGATTACCATGACCTATCAAACATTCTTATCTCATCTAGAGGATTCATAAACACAAATCATTTTATACAGAAGTTCTGAAGTTGCCCTTTCTTCACCTTAGGCAGTTTGGGAAGTTTCTCTTTTGGAGAAATAAAATGCACATAATACCTGAGTATCCATGTGCTGGGGTGGCCGTCTGGTGTGAAGAAAAGAAAGGGAAAAATAAAGGGATTGTGATGACAGAAGATAACTAGAGCCTATATTTAAATGGGGTCTGTCTAGTATTTTAAAAACAATAAGGAGAGGAAATATTCATAACATGTATTGGATTGAAGCAATGCCTTACAAAACAATATATACTAAACTTAAAATTTTTATGCATGTATGTGCATGGAAAAATGACTAGAAGGATGTGCTCAATATATTTATCTTAGTTGATTCTGGGTGGTCTGATTACGAGTGATATCTAATTCCTATAATTAGGAAAATGGCATTAGTAAATGTTATCGGAGCAAACTGACATGTTCTGGAAAATAATCTGCTAACTTTTATAATGATTCATAACCCTCTAACTCAGGTCACTATAAGTGAAACTATTTCTGTGTTCCAATGAACTATCAACCTCAGAATGCTTTTGTGAGTTCTGGAGTGTAAATTGCGAGATTATTCCTAACCTTGTCAAGTTCTGTTGACATACTGCCTACTATAATATAATAGAAGCAATCCATAAAATATTCCTTCACCTGAACCTGTTTCAAGTTGTGTGGCTTTGCAGCTGCAGTTGCTCTTATCCCACACAGCACATTTAGTATAAGGGATTCATTATGGCACAGAATAGATGAGAACTGATTTTACTTACTAATGCTCCATTGTTACGGTGGCATTAACAGGATGCAGAGCAGATGTTTGATACAAGTGACCCATATTCACATTAGTGCACTGCAGATGGTTTAAAGGTGAGGCACATGAAATTGATCCAGTGCATCTTTGGGACAGCTGGATGGGGACTACCGGGTCACAGAAATTCTAGGTCGATAAACACCTGTTAACAATAAGTCTCATTAAGGAATTCTTGGAATGTGGAACGATGGAGCACCCTGCAGTCCTCAAAGGCAGCAAGCATAATAAGCAAGGTTCAGTATTCACTGTGCTTTAAGGTGCACACAGCATGACCCTACTTCAACAGTCCCCAACAGAAGGTGAACCACCTTCCATTAAACAGGGCAGCCAAGAGTTTTCTAAAGCAGGTTGTGTTCCAAGTGCCTGAGGAGCAGCACTGTGTTCAGACCAAGCTGTGGGCAGTTGGGCTCAGGTTTATCATCAGAAAGACACAGGGCAGGGATCTTGCCATGCGCCGATCCAAGCACAAATCTTTACATATTTTGGGCACTTCATTTTGCAAGTGATGAACCCTTTCAGTGCCATCCAAACTTGCTTCATGAGTGACTGATGGAAGAATGCATGCTATTTTAAGTACTTCTGTGTTTACCATGACACAGAAAAGACTAGGACTCAGTGACTTAACCTAATAGCATTTTGCTGTCATCTTACTTCAATCCAATTATGAAAATGCAAAGCAAAGTAAGAAAGAATATTTAAGATATTTAGTGGTAAAGTAAATACATTAAATATGCAATGCCAGTGCCCAGTTCGCTTCCTCTTTGACTAATGTTCTAATCCGCAGATGGCCAGAAATTCAATTCCTTTAGTATGTCCTTCACTGTTCAACACAGCCAAGCACACGTTTCTCTGAGGTGCTCTGCTTAGTTGTGCCTTCAATCACACACTACTCTAGCAGGCAGCGTACCCCATCATAGGGCTAAGAGACCTTGAAGAGTGTTTACTTCACCTTCCATTAATTAGGTGTGTGTATTTGAATATAATAATCTCTTCAGAGAAATATGAATGGAAGTTTGACACTTTAGAAAATAATAGTCTCTGAGTGAGAGGCAGGATGAAAGGCAAGAGTGAAACCCCAGATAAGATTTTCAAGAGGTACAAATATCCTTGTCTATTTCTGTAATCTTAGGAGGGCCTCTCATTTTCTTGATAAAAAAATTTAGCTTAATATTTGCCTCCCTCAAAGGGCCAGATGTTGACAAAGTAGGGTATGTATAAACCACATCATCAGATTCATTTTAGAAAAATGATGTGTTGGACAGTGTTCAATGTGGGAGGAGTTCAAACAGAAGAATCCCTCGACATGTTGTTTGACTTTCTTTATCAGCACACATCAGTATATCAATTATATCATATACCTTTCTTCAAAAAAATCCAAACTCTATATCTTTTTGGCCTGTTCATTTCTATTTATTTATGCTTTCATTTTTTCTCTGTAGATTTAGGTAACTTGGAGAGCCATAATAGCAACAGAGAATGTTTTATCTCTATATGAAATGTAATTAATCACAAGTGATGATCTGGTCTTTACTGCCTTTTTTGTGGTTAAAAAGATAAAAGGATTACAGACACATCTAGAAATCTCAAATTTTTACTGAGTTTTATTCACTTTCCCCCTTCTCCTACTCCACAGCATCCAACCATTTTAAACCTGACAAAAGGAAGGAGGCTAACATCATAGATCCCAAGAAATATATGACTGTGGTTGAGAAACTGTGTTCAAGAATTAACAAAACCAGGGTTCAAATCCCATCCTCAGTAACCCAGAAAAATCATTTGTTTTAATAAAACAAACCTCATAGTGCTATTTCAGGATGCAATGGCAAGCAAAGTACCAGTGTTATAATACCTACATGATAAATCTTACATTACTATTATCTACAAAATTTCCCAATGATGTAATTATTATTATTCTCCATCTACTATGGAAATAATAGAGACTCAAATAATTAAATAACCTGTCATGGTTCACATGATTGAGCAGTTGCAATCCATGTATTTTTAACTCAAAATTTTGCTTTCCCTACGTATGCAACTATAGATATATTAGTTTTTTTCCCTTTTATGTTCCAATAATTTCGGTCATCAGGCTCTGGAAGGGTAGTAAAGGCAAACAAATAACAGGAGTGAAGAAAACCTGCTGTTTACTTTTGCTCCTTGATAGAATACATATCAACTGTTCATGAAATTCTTATTAGAAGTCCTGCTCAGCCTTTTCATCTTCAAATCCTTCTAGTCCCTAGTTGGCAGATATGCTCCAACAAGGACATATCCATGATGCTTCATTGCTAACTGAATTTGTTTGTTTGTCTCTCTCTCCCCTACTAGGTCTGCATTAACATTTTCTTTCTTTTCTGAAAAAACAAAATATTCAAATGCAAAGAGAAAGCAAAACACTTAATCCACTCTAGTAGGTCTGTGAGACATATGGCCTGTGGAGTAATTTAATCCAGCCCACCATGGAATCTGAAAATTGCTTCTTCCATCCCCTGCTGTACTCTAATCTGAATGCAGGAAGAACAGTCTGAAAAACAAGAGCTACTGAGTGCTATTTCTAAGGGGCAAGGCCACAGAGGTGTGCAACAGTGGGGTTTTATGAATTCAATTTACTCATATTCAGAGCAGAGGAACAGAAATGAATGCAGTTCCACATTATCTTACAGAATTCTGGTTATATTCAAAAGAAAATAATCCATAGCTTCTGACTTATTTAGAGGAAATACAGAGCCACATGTGATCTAGGGAGCAAAAGGGGAATTTCTGGAAAATCAGATAGTTCCCATTGATAAACTAATTCCTTGCTGAGGCAAAACTGACATGCCAACTTACCAACGATGATGGTGCTTTGGTCAAACTGCTCCCCCTACTTTAAGAGTAGCTGATTTATAATATTCCTAGATTCTTTCAGAAAAAATAATGTATAATCTTGCCTGAACCTTCTTTTCAAAGATTCTTGTATAGTCTTCCTTAGTGCACATGATTAAAATACTTAATGATGCCACTTTACAAAAACTAAAGGCTCTCCATTTTACTACCTCTAAAAGTCTCATTAATTGGTTCTCTCATAATGCCTACCCCAATTTGTCTTATTATTTTTTTCTTTCTCAGGTTCCTTAGTAAGCTTTCATTACCCATAGGACTGAAGCATGTCCAAACATGAACATCACAATTACATTCATTTAATCCAGCCAAGAAACGTAATTCTTTGTAAATTACAAGTCATCTCCAAGAAACACTGTTTGGAAGAGGTATTTTCAAGGATTACAATAGTTTCATTTTGTCCATTAAAATATCAGCATTTTGTAACAGAAAACTTCCATGCACACAGAAGATAGCACAGGAGCCTCCTCTCATAGCATGCCATCACTGAATTTGAAGTTAGAGAATCTGCTGCCTGACCTCGATAGTGCCATCCAGCCACACATCTAGTCATTTAATTTAACAAATCATTTCAAACATTTTTAACAAATAAATTTTATTGAAACATATTAATAAAGCATAAATCCATCCAAAGTAGTAGGACCACTGCCATAGGCAAAGATGAAAAGACAAAATCCAGAGGGCTAGTTTAATGAATTAGTTATCTCTTATTTGCTCTCTGAACCTGGCCAAGTCACAAACTGAGTTCCAGTTCTTGCTTTTACTGAAAGAGTATACTACTACTGCTTCATACCTTTATTGTGAGGATAAAATGAGATTATCTAGGTAAAAATGGTGCATGCTAGGTGTATAAGAAATGTAAGTTGTTGATGAGTTGACTCCAGAGTGAGTGCAAATTATCCTCATCTCTTAATTTTTCCGTGTCCAAGAAAGGACTTCTCATTGAAAATGATCCTTCTCCAACCTCCCTCTTTTGTCATAAAACATATTGGGTTCTTCATATCAATCTGGTGCATTAACCTGTCCTTCTCATTTCTATAGGAAACACTGTCCCAATTCTTGGGAACATTCTCTGTGAATTTTCAGCTCATGCACTTTTCTAAGCCAGGGATTTCTCTACACCATTCACTCTAACTTCTCTCTCTTAAGGACTTAATTTATAGTAGTAAAATGGGGGACTTGCACAGACAGATCTGCCAGTAACAATGACCAAGTTCCATGACTTTTCTGTCTCCTCACCTGTAAAATTGGTATATCTTTAAAATGGGTGTAATATCTATCTGAATGCTTAATTAAAGAAATGAAAGAGATGGTGTCATGAGAGGGGCAAGATGGCAGCAGAGTAAGGAACTCCAAGTGTCAGCTCATCCTACAGGGCAGTTAATAATCACCCAAAGCTATCTAAAGCACCTGTTGAGGGACCCAGGAGACCAGAAGAGCATCCTGCAACATCCTTGAAAGAATGGAAGGAGGAGACTACCCATTTGTAGTGAAGATTCATGAGTAAAACACACCTCTCACAGCAGAGGCCAGTGCCCATCTTCCACTGGTGGCACAAGCTGCCTCAGGAGCTATTCCGTGGCTGGAGCTGGAAGCTCCATTTCCCAAATATAGGGAGGAAGAGACAGTTGGGCACCAACTTAGCTACTGATTAGTAAATGAAGCTGGCTAAAGTATAATCCTAAGAACAGCTAAAGTTTGAGTCTGTCCAAGTCAGAGGGAGGCCGGTAGCCACCATTTTAACTCCACCCCAGCATGAAGGAAAGAGGGGCTGATTGAAAATCACAGTGATGGTAGGGACTGGCCTTTTCCATCCAGATCAGATTGCAGTTCTAGCCTAAGCTCCAGCCACACCTCTGGCAGGGAGGAAGATGGCGGGACCTGCATCAGCCTCTCAGGACAACTGCAGGTGGTTTGGGGTGGCACAGACTGGAAAGTCAAATACGTGGGGCTCCATCTGCTCACCCCAATAGAATAGGAGAGGAGCTGTGTTTCCTTGGCCTCTCTGGGCGATTGCAGGCATTGAAAGTCTCCACAAACTAGACTGTTGGACACCTGTGGCTCCATTCCTACCCCTGATAGGATAAGAGAGAGGTGAAGTCTCCCCAGCCTCTCTGGTCAACAGCAGATGTTTTTGGCCCACACAGACTTAATAGGTGGGAATGTACAGCTCCATCTACATAAGCTCATAGGATAGGAGGGGAGCTGTGTGTCCTCAGCCTCATCAAGCAACTGCAGGCACTCTTGGCCTCCACAGACTGGACTGTTGGGTGCCTATGGCTCCAACCCCACCCTCTAATAGGATAGGAGGGGGGCTGTGTTTCCTCAGCCACTCTGGGCAACTGCAGGTGCTTTCAGCCTGCACAGAGTGGTCTGTTGGGTGCCTGTGGTTTCACCACCACCCCTTAAAGGGCACAAGAGACAACATTCCCTCAGCCTCCAAGGGCAACTGCCCAGTGCTATCAGTCCACATGGATTAGATTGTTGGGGACTCTGGAGGGCCAGTCCCCACCCTTGGAAGGGGAGTGGGGGGGGAGGGTGGTGCTGCATCAGTCTACCTGGGCAACTGCAGTCAGTTTTGACCAGAATGGTTAGTTTGCTGCTCACACCTGAAGCTCCATCCCCACCCCAGGCAGGGAGGAAGAGGCATGAAACTTCATCAGTTTCTCCAGGCAACTACAGATGGTCTTGGCCTCCACAGCTTGGATTACTGCACACAGCTGTGGCTTGTCCCTATCCCTGGCAGAGGAGAAAGGTGGGAGAAGCTTCATAAGTTCCTAGGGCAACATGGGCATCATCAGCCTACAGAGCTTACAACACCAACTGCATCCTCATCTCTTACTATACAACTAGCAAGGAAGAAAGGGCAAGATAGCCCTAAACTAAAGAGAAAAACCACAATGGAATAAATACACCTAGTAAGCCAGATGACAAGACACCAACAAAAAATTAAAATCTATACTAAGAAACAGGAAGATATGGCCAAGTCAAAGGACCAAAATAAGCCTCCAGATAACATAAAGGACCTGAGACAGCTAATCATAGATGTTCAAATGAATGTCTGTAATAAATCCAGTGACATGGCTACAGAAATTAAGGAT
Organism: Cabassous unicinctus; assembly: GCA_029593785.1. NCBI lineage: Eukaryota > Metazoa > Chordata > Mammalia > Cingulata > Chlamyphoridae > Cabassous > Cabassous unicinctus. The sequence continues at coordinate 22,072 of JAQZBX010035161.1, forward strand.
GTAAAGAAGACACTGGAAGAACACAAAGAAGAATTTGAAAGCATACATAGAAAAGTAGCAGATCTTATGGGAATGAAAGTTACAATAAATGAAATTAAAAATATGCTGGTGGCATATAACAGCAGATTTGAGAAAGAAATAGCCTCTGAAGGCAAACATAAAAAAGAACAGATAAAAAAAAAAGATGGAAAAAAATTGAACAAGTTGCCAGAAACTAAATGATGGCAAAAGACATGCAAACATATGAGTCATGGGTTTCCCAGAAGGAGAAGAGAAAGGAAAAGGGGCAGAAGGAATATTTGAAGAAATAGTAGCTAAAATTTGCCAACCATATTGAAGTACATAGATACCTTTGTCCAAGAAGCACAACATAATCCCTTCCAAATAAATCTAAATAGACCTACTCTGAGACACTTATTAATCAGAATGTCAAATGCCAAAGATAGAGAGAATTCTGAGAGCAGCAAGAGAAAAGTTATCCATCCATACAAGGGGTACCTAATAAGGTTAAGTGCTGATTTCTCATCAGAAACCATGGAGGCAAGATGCAGTGGTATGATATATTTAAGATACTGGAGCAAGAGAAAAATTGCCAGCTGAGAATCTTATATCCAGCAAGATTGCCTTTTAAAAATGAAGCCAAGTTTAAACTATTCACAGATAAACAGAAACTGAGAGAGTTTGTAACCAAGAGACCAGCTTTGCAGGAAATACTAAAGGGAGTGCTAGAACCTGAAAAGAAATGACAGGAGAGAGAGGCTTGGAAAAGAGTCTATAAAATGAAGATTATATCAGTAAAAGTAACTAAAAGTGTAAAAATAGTGGTAAAAATAAAATATGACAGATAAAACCCAAAGGTCAAAATGGGTGAAGTAAGAACTGCTAGTACAGTAATACCATTGAATGTTAATGGATTAATCTCCCCAATCAAATGACACCGACTGGCAGAATGGATAACAAAATTGAGCCAATTCTATGCTGTCCACAAGATACTAACCTTAGACTCAAGGGTACCCATAGATTGATAACGAAAGGCTGGAAAAGGGTATTCCACACATGCATTAAACAAACAAACAAACAAAACTGGAGTAACAATACTTATATCAGATGAAATAGAATTTAAAGCAAAACTGTTATTAGAGACCAGGAAGAACGTCATATATTAATAAAAGGGGCAATTCACCAGGAAGAAATAAAAATCATAAATGTATATGCAACTAACTAGGATGCCCCAAATTACCTGGGGCAAACACTGGCAAAACTGAAGGAAGAAATAGATGTCTGTACAATAATTTCAAGACTTCAATAAACCCCTTTTAGCATTGGATAGAACATCAGAGCAGATGATCAATAAAGAAACAGAAAGATAGAATAATATGATAAATAGACTCAACCAAATAGATATATACAGAACATCACTCCCCCAAACATCAGGATATACATCTTCTCAATTGTTCATGGATCTTTCTCCAGGATAGACCATATATTAGGACACAAAACAGATCTCAATGAATTCAACAAGATTGAAATTTTACAAAGCACTTTCTCTGATTGTAATGTAATAAAGCTAGATATCAACAATAGGCTGAATAAGGGAAAATTCACAAATACATGGAGATTAAACAACACACTCTTAAATAATCATCAGGTCAAAGAAAAAATTGCAAGAGAAATCAATAAATATCTTGACAAGGATGAAAGTGAGAATACAACATACCAAAACCTATGGAATGCGGCAATGGCAGTGCTGAGAGGAAAATTTATAGCTCTCAATGCTTACATTAAAAAAAAAGGAAAAAGCTAAAATCAATGACCTAACGACACAGCTGGAGGAACTAGAAAAAGACCAGCAAACTATGCCCAAAGCAAGCAGAAGGAATGAAATAACAAAGATCAGAGGGAAAAAAATGAAATTGAGAAAAGAAAAGCAATAAAAAGAATTAAAAAAAAACACCAGAAGTTGATTCTTCAAGAAGATTAATAACATCAACAAACCCTTAGCCAGATGGACAAAGAAAAAAAGAGAAATGCTGCAAATAAATAAAATAAAAAATGAACACAGAGTTATTACTACTCTCCCCACAGAAATAAAAGAGATCATAAGAGGATACTATGAATTACTGTGTGTCAACAAACTAGACAATGTAGATGAAATGGAAAAATTCCTAGGAATGTACAACAACCTGCACTGACTCTAGAAGAAATAGAAGACCTCAATGAGCCAATCAGAAATAAAGAGATTGAAACAGTCATCAAACAACGCCCAAAAATGAAACTCCCAGGACCAAAAGCTTTCACAGGTGACTTCTACCAAGCATTCAAAGAAGATGTAATATGAATCTCACTCAAACTCTTCCAAAAAACTAAACAAGTAGGAAACCTACCAAACTCATTCTATGAAGCCAATATCATCCTAATACCAAAGCCAAATAAAGATATTACCAAAAAAAGAAAATTACATACCCATTTCTCTAATGAATATGGATGCAAAAATCCTTAACAAAACACTTGCTAATCGAATCCAACAACACATTAAAAGAATTATTCATCATGATCAAGTGGATTTTATACCAGACATGAAAGGGTGGTTCAACACAAGAAAATCAATTGGTGTAATACATCT
>JAQZBX010035162.1:0-24679 GCA_029593785.1 Cabassous unicinctus
CCCCACCCCACCCCCAGCCTTAGCCACAGGCAGCTCAGGAGGCTCTTCAGGTTACACAGGACAAGAAAGGAAGGGAAAGGGGGAAAAAGCAAAACCCATACATACATCTCCCTCTGGGAATATGAATATTGATTCTGTAGCTTCTTGTTTAGACAGTAGACACCAGGAAAAAAAAAAGAAAAAGAAAAAAAGGAAAAGAAACCCAGCAGGAAGAGAATCTGTCCAGCTGGCTGGGAGGATGTGATCAGCAGCGGTAAAGCCCCCCAGAGCCAGTGCTCCCTCCCTAGGCCTGAGGCCGTGACCCCAACTGTGTCCACACGAAAGGTCACCAGGTCGCAAGGCAAACTTTGAACCTGGAAGCCAGATCCCAGGCCCCAGGTGCCACACACAGCCTTAGGGGCTGCAGGACAGCAGCAGCTCCGGGGGCCCAGGGGTGGGGCGGGGGGCATGGAGTGTGTGGCAGCTGGGGGCTGGGAGGGGAAGGAGAGAGAAAGCTGCCCCTCAATTCCACAGATACCACCACCCTGCCAGACGCGGCCCATGCCCACCTCCACTGACTCCAAAACTCCAGCTGCCCTTTGAACAGTTTCTTAAACAAGCCCCAAGAAGCCCTGGTTCTCTGGGCTCTCCCCGTCCAGATGGCCAGAAAACCCAAGTGTCCACAAGGTCTACGCCCTCTGAAGTCCCTTCGGGACTGGTAAAGCTGCCTTTGGACTTCAGGACCCAGCCACGGCGTCTCTCCTGAGTCACCCTGCCCTCCCCCACCCTTCCCAGCCAGCCAGGCCTGGCCCATGAGTTAAGGCCAGGTGTGTGTGGGGGTAAGGGGTGGAGGTGGGCAATGGGGCCATAAGCACTGGGGGCCGGCAGGGCAGCATCGGGCCAAGGACGGCCCCAGGATTGTCTGAGACCCAGGAGAGGACAGAGGCACAGAGTAGGAAAAGATCGAGCTGGGAGGCCTAGGTGCACCTCCCACATCCTAGGCCTCTTGGTTTTGTTCCCAAAGACTCACCACCCCCTTCCTTGGCCCACTGCACAGAAGCCCCCAGCTCCCTGCCTCTTGCAGCTGTGGGGCTTTGAGCAGGTCCCTGCATCTTTTCAAGTCTCAGTCTTCCCATCTGTGGTATGGGCGCGACTGTCCCAACCTACAGGGTTCTGAGGTCAAGGCAGTAATGTGGGTGAGGAACCTGGCCTGGGCTCAGTGAGGGGAGGCCACCATTAGCCTGCTGGTGTCCCCCACCTAGTCAAGCTGGGCTGTGAGGAGGGAAGGAGGTGAGCCAGCATCTGTCCTCAAGGAGCTGGTGTCCCTGTGTGTGGGTGCCAACTGGGCTCGGATGAGGGAGGCCTCTGGAAGGTGTGGGTGAAGGAGGGGGTCTAAGCCCCCTGAGGAAAGCATGCCATGGTGAGGGGACAGCACGAGCCAAGCCAGGAGACAGGAAGGCACTGGGCCCATGGGGGCGCTGTGAGAAGGCTGGCAGGTGGGGGCTGTCAGGCCGTGGCATCAGAGCCTGATGCTGATTTTAACAAGAGCTGCCACAGTGCCTGGGCAGAGGCCTCCCTGCCCACCACATACCACACCCTCTCCCATTAATTCTCATCACCAGTCTGTTAAGCAGGTTCTGTGACCTCATTTGGAGAAACTGAGGCAAGGTCACCTCAATGGGGTTGGGCCAGCTCTGGAGGCCAAAGCTTGAGCCTGGGGGGCCTACAACTGGTACCCAGTGTGTCCCCCAAACATGCCTCCTCCCCGGAGCTGGCCATGCCCCCACATAGGCGGCGAGGAGGCGGCACCGGCTGCAGGAGTGCTCACTCCACTCGGGGGCCCAGATTCACTCTGGAGTCAGTCTCTCCTTGGAGACACGAGTGTAATGAAGAATCCGGAATGCGACTCACCCCGCATCGAATGAGGGGATTTGTCTTAAAATAGGCTCCCTCTCTTCACAGCTGGCCAGGCAGAGGCACCCAATGGAGGTGGGGCCAGGGTGGGGGGCGGGCAGCAGTCAGGGCCCCCCAAACCCTTGACACCAGGAGGGCTGCAAGCACCTGGCAGCTCTGCGCCCCAGCGGCGGCAGTGGCGGGCCAGGAAGCCTTACCCCTCCCTCCTGCAAAAGCTGCGGCAGGTTGGTGGGAAGGGGAGGACCCAGATGTGTGATGCTGCCTCTCCCCAACAGGGAGAGCTACAGGGAGGCAGAGCCGGGGGCTTGGAGGCCCAGACAGACACACGTCACCCACCATTAACCGGAGCCAGACTGACGCATGCCCCGTCGCGGGCACTGCTCCCGGTGTGTCTGCTCAGGAGAGGAGCACGCACTCCGGCCGTCACTCATCTGCTGGGGGGCCAGACCCCTCAGGCCCCTCAGTGCTCCCCACCCTCCCAGGCCCAGAGGAAGGGAGGTGCTGGCCAGCACCACTACCCTGGCAGAGCTGGGCCAGGAGGGTGCAGCCAGCCGGGCAGCTCGGGCAGGTGCTGCCCCCAGCCCTCAACCAGGAACCACAGGGCAGGGGCCAGAGAAGCCCAGGGATGCTGGAGACAGGGGGCCGGGGCCCAAGAGAGAGAACAAAAGAGGTGGGCAGGACAGGGAGATGAGCACAGGGAGAAGAGAGGGACAGGCAGGGATTCGGGAAGAGGGAAAATGAGAGACCCGAAGAAGGGGGGCAGGGGAGGGGGGAAGGAGCTTAGCAGGATGGGGGGGAGACACAAAGGGAGGCAAAGCTGGGAGGGCTGCCCCTCACCCAGCAGCGCCTGAATGGCTGGGTGGGCAGAGCTGGAAACAGAAGGAAGCAGGTAAAAGGGAACGTGTGGGCTCTGACTCCATTTCACGCACGTGTGGCCTCCTCCTTGTTCGAAACACCGGTCCGGCCAGGTGGGGTGAGGAAGCCCCCACCCTCCCTAAAAACTGAAGCGCTGACCCCCTCCAGAGGCACTCCTCTGCCCTGCTCAATCCAGGGGCAGTCCTGGTTGGCCCGGTGGGCAGAGAGCCACGCTCCAGAGCGAATGCAGAAATAGCAGTCACCCGACCCCAGACCCACGCTTGCAGAAAACCCAGCCGCTTGCAAAGCTGGGCCTGTCGCTCTGTCACACATCTGAGGAAATGACTTTCCCATCAAGGGCCCTACTACTGAGAGGTCATCCCCCTGGTGCCAGGAGGCAGACGGCCCCACTCCCACCTCAGAAAGCCACTGGATCAAGGTCTCGCCTAGCATGGCTTGGCCGGGGACCAAGGAGGGCTCAGGGCGGCCACCTGCCCTGGAGCAGTCCCGCTGAGCCCTCAGGTCCCCACGGCAGCCTACGCCTTTCACGTCAGTTCAACAAAAGCTCCAACTCCACCCAGCCACGGTCAAGCAGGGGGACCCTGACTCCATTCTCTCCCCTTCCTTCCTCCAAGGATCAATGGGCATTTGCCTCTGCGGGGACCAGGGCAGCTGAAGGGCGCTGGCTGTCATGGCAAACCCGCCGCGTCGTCACACCATTAGTCACCTCCCCCCAGACCCTCAGAGCTGCACGGCCCCCCCACCCCCAACTCTCACTCCCTAATTATGCTTGGCAAGACATGTCCCAAACCCTCGAATTAGCTCCAACTATACCGACAAGAGGAGAGCATCCAGCTGGAAATGTGCCGTTGCTGTCACATCCGCCTGGCCATCTTCTGGCTGGGGGCAAAGGGACAGGTGTCTGCTCTGGTCAGGGTCTCACACTGACCTTCTAGGGGCACCTACGCAGTCACAGCAGCCATCGAACCCACCGCAGGTCGGGGGAGAGGGAGTGTGGTGGGGAGAGATGAAAGATGTCTACTCAAACCTTCACTCAAGGAGCTATGAAACGGCTAGGAAGAAAAGAACTGTGGCTTGGCCTGTGCTTGCCTTTGAGAGGAAAAAGAACAACGAGAAAAGAATGCTCTTGCTCTTTTTAGACGGTGTGGTTTAGGGCCACTTTCATCAGCGTACACAGTAATAATGAAAGACAATAATGCACCCACCAGCCCTAAACTTCCATGTGATTCTCTTTTCCCTGCACACCCCCCCCATAACCAGACAGTCAACAGAGGACACGTCTGTGCGGCACCTGTAATTTGCCAACTGACCCCCTGCCTGAGCACAGCTAGGCTGCACAAGGAGAGAGAGATGACAAGACGGAGAGAGAGACCAAAATCAGCGCCTTTCCCGAGTTTGTTCCCTCCCCATCTGGGAGAGCCTACACGCCGTTGCCGGCAGGTTCCGTGGCAGAACCTCAGGGAGAACTGGTCTAATGACGCAGAGCCAGCCTCTCCCCTTCTCTAGGCCAGCCCCTTCCCCTTGACCAGCAGCAGCCTGGCTCCTCACGCCCCCAACCCCAGGCGTGGCCACCGTGAAGGGGCCCAGGTACAGGTGGCTCCTCAGACCCAGAGACAGATAACAAGACAGCAAGGTGATCACCGAGTCCCAAAGCCACTCAGGCGAGGGGTGTCTGGGCACTGACACAAGGCTGGGGCACGGTGCCCACAGACACAGCTGCTGTCCTAAAGGCCACCCGTGCCAGAAATCCACTCTCAACCCCAGACACATCTGGACAAGCTCACGGGGAGGAGGACGCCCGAGTTTGCAGACTCTTGGGGAAGGAGAGAAGGTTCAAAAGGACCACAAGGACGAGCAGAAGCTGGCAGGGCCGGGAAATGCTATTCCCCCTTGGCGGCGGCAGCAGGGGTGGGCAGGGGCTCTCCTGGCCACTCACCTCCTGCCCCTAAAGCACCTTCACCTCCCAGTCGGGCTGTCCAGGTGACCCTTCCCCCAGTGGAGGGAGCCTCAAGAACAGGGGGCAGTGACCCCCTCCACAGCCCAGGCCACGAGAAGGTGCTCCATCCTCGGCATCGAGTGCCCCCTCCAAGGAAGAGGCCCCTGAAGACAGGTGTGGCAGTGCCCCCGCCCCCGGCCTCTGAAGCCCCAGGTTCCCACAGGGGAGACAACGGTACGGTAGTGGCTTCCACTCGGCCGGGCAGGGGTCGCTGGCCGCCCTCTCAGGCAACCTTGGGTGCCCCTCCCACCGGCACAGCAGCAGGCGAATCCGCTGGCAAGCTGGGACCCCCCCACCCCAAGCCGGGGCGCGGGGCCCGTACCCTGCACCCTGCCTCGTCGTGTGTGTGAAGGGGGTGAGGCAGGGGGACCGCGGGGAAGTTTCGCGACGCAGCCAGAAGCGCCGTAACCGCGGCTGCCCCCCTCCCGGCTCCGGGCAGCCACCCCCGGGCGCAGCGGGCGGCGGGACCCGGCGCCCCCGCCCTGGCTTGGTGCGCGGGGAGGGGCCGCGGCGGCCGGGAGACGAAGGGTGTCGCAGGACTCGGCCGGGGTCCCGCGGCCGGCCGGGGCCACTTACGTGTGCTGCTGGGGGAAGCTGTAGGCAGAGGCGCCGGGGGCGGCGAGCAGCAGCAGCGGCAGCAGCGGCAGCAGCAGCGGGCGCGGGGGCCCGGGCGCCGGGCGGCGGGCGGCGGGGCCGGGCCGGGGGCGCGCGGTCCGCGCCGGGCCGGGCGAGCAGGCGCCGCAGGTCCGAGCCGGCACCGCCATGTTTCCATTCAAGATGCGGCGCCGCGGGGAGGGGGGGCGGCGCCGCGGGGAGGGGGGGCGGACCGGCCTCTTCGCCGCCGCCGCCTCCGCGCGGGGCTTCCGGGGCTGCACGGACCGCGGCGCCTGTGCGGGCTGCGCGCTGCGACCTCCCAGGCGCGCGGGCTCCAAGCGCTCTGAGCGCCCGGTGCCGGCCCCGCGCTCAAATAGCGGCTGCCGTCAACCTGCCGGCGCCGCCCTCCCCCTTTCCCTCCCTCCCGGGCCGGCCCGCCCCCGCGCGCCCCCGCCGCGGCCACGCGCCAGCCCGTGCGCGCGCGCCCCTCGGCCCCGCGCAGCCCCGAGCCTGCCCTGACAGCCCGCGCGGCCGAGCGGAGCCCGGGAGCGCGCGTCCTGTGCCCGAGCCGCGCGGCCCGTGTGCCCCGGGTGCGCTCCAGGGTCCGCGTCCCAAGCCCCCGCGCCCTGCTTCGCCTGGCCGGCGGGAAGGGTTCCCGGGCCGCGGCCCTGGGCAGGCGCGCTGTGACCTGCTGGGGGCTCGACCTTCAACAGGCTTCAGGCCTGTTGTGTCAGCTCCTGGCATGCAGCACGGCCACTTCAGCAGGGACGAGGAGGGCAGTGGCGAGCTCACACCCTCAGCTCCCGGGGCTGCCTTCACGGGTCCTCCCCAGGGGTGGTGGGCCCCCAGTCCGTGGCGTCACCATCAGGGATCTGGGTCCAGTTGCACAGTTCTGGGGACTGAGGATGGCCGGGTCCAGCTCTCTGCAGCCTCTCACTTGCCTTCCCTCGGCTGAGCAGGTGCTGTATGCAGGCCAGCCCCACGTTGCAGACCCCAGAGCTTGAACGGTGGCTATTTGGACTCCTCCAGTGTCCAGGAGCTCAGCCCTGTGCAGTCCAGACCTTTCCTAGAGGTCCCTGGCTCTTCCCTGCTGCCGGGAGAAGCCTGGTGTGGTGTCAGTTCCAGTTGTGCAACCTGCCATCCTCCTCCCTTAGGAATGCTGGTGTGGGTGCCCTCCTCCCACCCCACCTTTCCAGGATGAAGGGAGAACCCAGTTTCACTGCTAGGTAGACTGAAACCCTCACAGCTGGGGAGCGCATCCCTGGATCTCACTGAAGCTGCCCCTGGGACCCTGCTCTGTCCCCAGCACAGATAGGATGCGAGAATGCTCTCCCCGCAGCAGTAACTGCCCACTGACCCTGTGCCTAGGAGGAGTAAGGGACAGCAGTCTCTGGGCAAGTGAGTTCAAGGACACCCAGAAGCCCTCACCTCATGATATCTGGGTGGGTCTCCCTTCATCCGCTCACAAGTCAGATTGAAAGAGGTTTGCAGTCAAAGACGGACAAGTAGTGGCCCGGGACTGAGGGGGGCAGAGGTGGGGGTGGTGAACAAGAGTCCACAAGCCTGGGCTAAGCAGCCCCCTCCAGCAGCTCCAGCTTGTGGAGTCCTCCTCCACCTGTTTGCTGGACAAATGCCTGTGCTCACAGCTCCCAGGGGCCCTGTGGAGTTAGGTGGGCACCTTCCCAGGGCAGACCCTGCTGTGACAGAGTGGGGAAGGTCAGGGGCAGCCTCCCCGCCCTTCGGCTCTGGTCTGGTAGTGTCCCTGAAGAGGGCCCAGGCCAGCAGGCCCCTGGAGCCGGGCTGGATGCGGCGGGTGGGCACTGGTGGTTGGGAATTTCAGGTCCAGCCTCCGCAGATGTGTACCTAACTGGGGCCGCTGGCGCCGAGGAAAAGGCAGGGGATTCTGGTTGACAGGCCGTTAAAGGAAGACAAATAGGGAGGGGGAGGTAATTAAGAGTGAACGGATAGTAAGAGTTTACACATTCCAACTTTGGAGGCTCACAATATCCTCGAGCCTCTCGGCAGACTGGCTCCAGCCATAAGTTAAGATTTTGGGAGGAACACTCTTCTCAGGGAAGAGGGGAATTTCCATGAATGGGTTCAATGTTGGTGGGTTTGGGAGGAAAGGTTCTGGGGCTCCCCCCTTGGCCTGAAGCACCCATGCTGGAAGACATAGGGCAGCAGGCATGGTAAAGCTGCAGCCAGCAGCAAGGGGACAGGCCCTGGCAAATGCCAGCCCTGCTTCAGGCTCAGGGGAGGCCAGCTCGGCAGGCCAGAGGAGACTCAGAGGCCTCTTTGGGGCACATGCTGTGTGCCAGGCAGGCCCTGAGCTCGGCTATGCCACACGAGGGAGGAGGAGGCCCTTCGGGAGCTGCCAGTACACCTCCTGCCTCCCCTCCCATTACTCTTTGCCTTGAACAGGCTGGACAGCAACCTATTCTGTAAAATTAAAAAAAAAAAAAAAGCCTGCCTTGGGGCTTCTGCCTAGAACACTCTCCCTCATCTCTCACCTGAACCCAGGATCTTTATGAACCTATTAACACCACTCATGCCAGGAAGCCTTCCTGGACCTCCCAACTGGGCAGGCGTCCCCATCCTAGTGTCAGGAGTGTCAGCTTTGGCATCAAGCAGCACAGGCTGTGTAACCTCAGGCAGGCCACTTTGCCTTTCTGAGTCTCCATTGCTTCACGCATATAGTGGAAGTCACGGCACCCACCTGGCAGGGGTGGGCTGAGGACCCGAAGTACATAATACTCTAGGGTATTCTAGAGAGTGGAAACCACAGAAAGGTTCTGGCATCCCCCAGGAACCATGTGTGTGGGACAGCTCCACGGAAAAGGAGGAAGGATCCCAGCTTAGCCTTGCAAAGAGCAGGATAGGGTAGGTTAATCAGGGAGGGAGGAAGGGACACTCCCAGGAGACGGACCTGAGCCAGGACCTGCTCTTCCACGTCCCATTGACCCAGCTCTGCTTCCACCTGAGTCAGCTGAGCTGACCCGAACACTCTCTTGGGACAGCCCAGCCTGGGCAAATGCCCCATCACAAGAGGCCGTCCCCACCCCCCTCTGGTCCCTTCTGCCACACCCATTCTCAGCCCCCTTTGGGCTGGACTCGGTGGTCCCCAAGGCCCCTCAGCCAAGACTCACTCTGCCAGCACTCACACCTGCCAGCAGCTGCTGTGGCTTGTCTGCCAGCTCCTTAGGAGCACCAGGGATGCAATGACCCCCTCAAATGCCCCTGTCTGAACAGCCCACAGATCTCCAGGTGCAATCAGATAGGGCCTCACCTCCAAATGCATTGAAGATCCTTGAAGGAGCCTTCGTGCAATAATTGACCTATGGCCAGGGCAGTGTTGTTTACTGTAATAACCCCAGGGAGCTGGGGTTTAATCTTTTCAGGTGGTACAAACTGTTAACACCTGCACATCAAAGTTGGGGCCAAGTCACAGGCTACAGACTGTTGGAGCCTACAGGACCCCGTTGTTGGGCAGAAGGGGATGCTGAGGCATTTAGAGAGGGGGAGACTAGCCCAAGGCCCCCCGTAGCCAGTGCAGATCAGGGCAGGGAGCTTTGAGTCTGGAGACTGGGGTTGTCATTCCAGATCTGTTTTTCCATGACCCAGAGGGAGTCTGGCCACAGCCTCCAGGCTCTGGCCTTGGTAGCCCAATCTCAGCCTCCACCAGCAGGGAAGCCAAGAACTAAGCACGGGGCTTGTGGGGGAGCAGCCCTCCTTGTACTGCAGTGGAGTCCCCAGGTTAGACATCCATCATCACAAGGGTCACTAAACTCAGATTATTCGACAGAGAGAGGGCACCGGCTAATCAGGCAGCTTCTGCCTCTTGGGCTATCTAAGCAGGAGGCAGGTGTAAGGAGCTCAATCCCTGGCCCCCAGAACTCCCCACTTAGGGGGAGAATATGACACAGGAAAACCACACAGACCTGTGTCACATGGATGACCCAGGGCATGTGGTCACTCAGCGCTTGAGGCCTGGGTAGTCAGGGAAGACCACCTGGAGAAGGCAACCTTGAAACTGGAACAGAAAGGCAGGGAAGGCTTAAATGGATGAATGGCCAGAGGTGGAGGAGAAAAGCAAAATCCTGAAGCAGGACTGGAACAAATTTGTGCAGGGAACTGTCTCCCCAGGACCCAGCTTCTTCCTCCCTGGACCTCTTCACTGTGGGGTACGCACTTGCCCTCAGGGATGTGTGTGTGCAGTAATGAAGAGATGGAGAGGGTGGTCTCCCAGGCAGTGTGGGGCAAGGCTCAGCTCAGAGGTGAGGAGGCGCCAGGAGGTCAGGGCAGCCTGCTTGCTCCCGCGCCCAGGACTCCAGCACTCCCGTGGCCTTGTCCTTGGAGGAGAGTACAAATAAGTTGATCGGTCATTGGCTGTGTGAGTACAGAGAAGCACAGTGCCACCTTCCCTGCCTTGGCTGCCCTCGTAAAACAGACCGTCCCAGCACAGGCAGCATGGAGACAAGTACAACTGCCCAGCCAGAGAGCCATTCCCACCAGGAGTCCCTGTCCCAGTGGTCCCCATGGAGCAGGCCTACCTGGGGTCCTGGGCCCCTGCAGGTCCTGGGGCTGGCTGGGTCTCAGGCCTGGGGGACGCAGGCCTCTTCCAGATTCTCCACCTCCCCGTGGGTAGCTCTTCTGGACAGCCTGGGGTTGTCCTCAGGGAGGTCTGGTCCAACCTGCTCATTTTACAGATGAGCAAACTGAGGCCCAGGGAGGGCAGGGTTTGTCTCAGGGTTCCTCTGAGCAAAGGGCCTCAGGCTCCAAGCCAAGGTCTAGGTTCTGTCCTCCAAGGACCCTCCCAGCCATAGTCCTCGGAACCCCGTTGGGAGGACTTTGACCTGAACATCTGCCGTGAAGGAGCAGGAGGCCCACGTGCCGTGGTGTGCGTGGCGCATGGGCCCAGACGCTGGGCCCGCCCCCCACCTCCTCCCCCAAGGCCCTCATCCCGCTCTGGCAAGAGAAAATGAGGACAAATAAAAGAGAGAAATTCTCCCTTCAGAAGAGCATTAGGTGTCTGAACGACTTCCAAATAAATAAAAGTCTCCTCAGAGCCCCCGGCCAGCACTGACAGCGGCTCTAACTCTCCACGAGACATGTTTTTCTGCCTGCAGGTGGAAGTGAAGAGTGTCAGCAGCGGGCTAAGTCAGGCTCCGACGGAGGCAGCCTTCCATCACCACCTAACACCCCATCAGCGCCTCGGCGGAATGGCCACGGCAAATTGCCTCCTATTGCCTCCTTTGATAGCTGCCCCTCCAGGGCAGCTAGAGAAGGGCGAGGAGCTGGCACCGGCCTCCCCCACCAAGACCAGGAACAAGACTCCCGGGTGGTTCCCTTCACTGCTCGTTGCTGGGATCTGGTCCTTGGTAATTCTGGAAATGACCTATCCCTAATTTGCTCATTACTTCCCGAAGAGCTTCTGCCCAACTCAATTCTCTGGCAGCCCTGGGAGGCCTGAGTTATTGACAGTCACCCATTTTGCAGATGAGGAAACTGAGGCACAGAGGGCTTTGGTGCCTGCTCTGCCCAACGTGTCAGGAGCGAAGGGTGTGTTTCCCAAGAGGGGGCTCTCCGAGGGCAGAGCCCCGCCTCACACCAGTCACCTTCCCCTTGGCCACAGCAGTGGGCACCTGAGTGACTGCCATAGGCCACTGAGGGCCATGAAATGACAGGAGAGATCAAGGCTAGACTCAAGGAAGCCCCCTGGTAAAAGTCCTCAAATCTTGTGCTTCTAAAGCATATCTTGGCTTTTGCCCATCAAACCCTTTAGTGCATCAGCCTCTGCTGGGTAGCGGAGTGGAGGGCGGGACCTGGCTCCACCATCACTTAATTTAACTGATGGCTGCTGTTCTTGTGAGGGGCAGCTGGCACTTCATTTGTTGGGTCTGGAAGACAGATGAGGCTCAGTGGCTCTTCCTCGATTGATGAGGGGAGGCTGGTGCTATGCCGGGTGGCAGCAAGGCCAGTAAGAGCACCATGTTGTGAAAAACTGGAGACCCCCAGGGTGGCTGCCCTGTCTGAATCCATGTGGTCCCTGCTTCAGGGTGTAGAGCTGGCACTCAGGACCCTCCCCCAGTTTCCTTGGTCACCAGGCAGGGAGGGGAGGGAAGCTGTCAGACAAGAACCAATCTAGCTCCCCATCTGCTCTGGGTATGGAGCTCTCCGCTCCCAGAGTCATGGCGCCATCCTCAGCCCTCGCTGCTCTCCCCGGGGCTGGAGCCTGCAATGCCTCTGCCCATCGCTGGCCCTGCATGCAGGACCAGTAGAAGAACAGGGGAAGGGCAGGAAGCAGGGAGGTGGGAGGAAGGAGGCATGGGGCCTCTCCTCAGCTTGTTGGACCTGGGGATATGGATCCCAAAGGAAACCCTCTTGGCCTGGACCACCGCTTCCTTGTGGTCCTTGGAGCCAGGCCTTTATTAGCCTCACACACGTTCCAAGTACATGATTCAGCAACAACCAAGGCCTTTGGGGTATTTTCCAGCCCAGGCCCCCATAAAATCACTATGGGTGACACTGACCCAATGGGGAATGGACAGGCCATTAGTATCTGCTGGGGAAGGTCATGCTGGACTGGGGGCTACCCTGCTGTGGGGGGGGGCTTGGTGGAGGCTGGGAGCACCCAAGACAGATGGGCCCAGGCAGGGCAGGCAGCAGTGCTGGGAGCTTGGGCTTCTCAGGCCACACAAGGGGTGAAGCAGGTGGGGCTGATGCCATCTTCTCTCTCTCCTCTACCCTCATGGAGTAGCACCCAGTTAGACAAACGGAGGGAGCATCAGGCCTGGAGGGAAGGCACAGCCTGTGCTGGGTGGAGGGAAGCAGGGACAGTGGTGGGAGTTGGGGGTGGAGGCAACAGGCAGGGCAGGGGCCGGCCTGGGACCATTGTGCTCTTGCTGGGCTAGCTGAAGAAGGGGCACCACTGCCCAGAACGGGGAGGGCTGCCCAGGGCACAGTGCCAGGGATGACCATGGCTTACAGGGATTCTGGGACCCTTCCCAACGGGGCCCAGGGCCTGGGCAGGAAGATACAAATAGCCCGAGTACCCTGAAACCCCCATTAAGATGCCTGCTTCCCAGAATCCCTTTCAAAGGACAGCAGGACCTATGTGGACTCCCTCACCCCATTCCATAGATGGGCAAACTGAGCCTCAGAGATGCTACGGGCTCTGCCCAAAATCACCCAGTGAGCATTGGTACCTTGGAGAGCTGACCCCAGGCCCCCTGGGTCCTGTTTGGGGTCATCCTGGTATTGTCCAGTTGCCCGTGTCCCCATCTCGGGGGCTTGTGTTTTCCACTTGCTGGTACGAGGCTGGTACTGTAGGCAGCAGAGCAAGGCAGGTGCAAGGACAAATGCAGAGAGCAGTGGACCCCTCAGTGAAGAGGTTCACTGGGCTCCAGACAGGCAGACAGGGTTCCTGGAAGGTCCCCTCCCCGCCCCATAGGCCAGTGAGAGTATCGGGAGGAGGGTGAGGACACTCCTGTCTGCTTATGTCCCCACCAGCTGGAAGGGCTCCCCACAACACGGCCTCCCTGAGCCCAGCCTGGCAGCTCCAAAGCACCATCTTGCTGAGGTCTTAATTTCTAAATGAGTGAGGAGGAGCTTTGCGGAGGCAGAGGAGGAGGGAGAGACACACGGAGAGAGACAGAGAGACACCTCGGGGAGGACCGGGGTGTAGGATCAGCAGTTTGCAACAAGCCACTCAGGTCTTGCCTAAGAACCCAAGCCAGCTGCCGCCGTGTGGCTGGGGGCAGGCCGTGGACTCGGAAGCCTGGCAGTGAGTCAGACTTGGGCCAGGGGTGGGGGTGGGGGATGCGCGGAGGGAGGGTGGTATTAAATGTCACCGAACGAATGAATGACTGTGTAACCGTATATCCCCGGGGTCAGGCCGCGAGTCTGGCCACGTGAGCCCTGCCAGTGCTGCAGGTCAGATCCCTGGCGGTAAGGTAGACCCTGTGCTCGGAACCCCACCCAGCCTCCTCCGGGGCTTGTGCTGGTTTCCGCCTGCCCCCTCTCTCTGGCTGGACACAGAGCTCCCGGGAGCCGCAGCCACCCACCACCCCTCCTGAGCCATGCTGCAGGACTCTCCAGGGCAGCTGCTGTCCGCTCAGGCCTCGCTGCTCTCTAGGAAGCTGGGCAGCGTCTAGCAGAGACCCTGGAGCACCCTCCCCAGTGCC
Organism: Cabassous unicinctus; assembly: GCA_029593785.1. NCBI lineage: Eukaryota > Metazoa > Chordata > Mammalia > Cingulata > Chlamyphoridae > Cabassous > Cabassous unicinctus. Next base: position 13,543 of record JAQZBX010035162.1, read on the forward strand.
AGGCCCTGCTGCCCCCTCCCTCCCCACCTGCTGTTAGTGGAGTCTCAGGCCTGCGCTTCCACCTCAGTGACAGTCTTCCTGGGAAGAGGCACTGAGGGGGCTCCCTGCCCCCACCGGAGTGCCACCACCATCTACCTTTCCTGGGGACTGAGTAGCTTACATTCGCTTTGAGGGAAAACACCGTGGCCTGTGATTTCCGAGAGAGAATTCTTGTTGTTTCCTTCCAAAGGTGAAGGAGCATCATCTCCCCATCCCGTTCTCCCCTCCACCCCTCTACATACCAGCACTGAGCCTGGCAGATGCCTCATTCTCACAGAAGCCTTCCAAGGAGTTAGCATCAGCCCACTGGGCAGAAGAGGAAACTGAGGCTCCAGCAGTTCTGAGGGGCTTGTTCAAGGCTGCTTGGGAAGCAGCAGAGACAGGTCCCCACTCCTGATCCAGCTCCCCTGGGTTGAGACACAAGGAGGATATTGTTATCTTTTTTTTTATGAGGCAAGCCTATCTTATTTCAATACGCAAAACTATGCACATGGCATGAAAATTAGCACTTCCTGCCCAGGCTCAGGGTGGCAGTATGGTCCTTGAGTTTGGCCAGCAATCCAGGCATCGGGCCTCTCCCTCATTTGGACTGAGTGTCTCTGCTCTGCCTGCCCCACCCAAGGTGACTCTGGGCCAGGCTTTGCAAGAGGAAGTTGGGGGTTTGTCTCCACATGGCCTCAGATCCCAAGGATGAGAGAGGGTCCTGTGCCCGCTTTCCCTCGCCCACCCTTGACTCCCAGGCCCAGCACACCTGGATGTCTACACTTGGGATGCACTGAGGACAGAGACTGCTTTCTGCTGCAGGAATACAGGAAGATTTTCTGGATATGGAGGAGAGAAGGACATTCCAGGTGAAGGGATGGTCGGAGAACTAGTAAAAGGTGTGAAAGTAGGACCTGTTCCAGGGAAAGCTGGTGAAGCGTTTAAGGTCTGCTCCGCTGGGGAGGAGCGAGGCTGCTCCGTGATGGAAGATCCCACTGCACTGGAGCAGGCAGGCCGGGAGGGCGGGGGCGGGGGCTGGATCCAAGCTGTGGCTGCAAATCATGGGAGAAATGTCCCATGAGCACAGGGTGGAAAGGACAGTCGTCCCAGAGCCTTGGCCTGATTCACGGCTGGGGAGGCAGCGGTCAGCCATTGGGCACAAGTGACCTTGAGCTCATTACCTAATGCTGCTGCCCCTCAGTCTCTTTGGAGGTACAATGGGCTCATGAAGCCTCCACGTTTTCCTCTTGGAGCTGCTGGGAGGCCACTGGGGGTCTGACCCACTGCTGTGTCCTAAAGCATTTGACCCGTGTTGCGTTCCAGGCCCGTGGGGTTTGGAGCAGCAGCGCTACCCTGGGCCTCCCTCAACACCGCCCGGCGGCGGTGCTGACCCGGGCCTGGCACACAGCCCCAGGCAGCCCAGAACCAGTCCTCGAGCCAGGGGCAAGCCTGGGACTGGGACACATTTCAGAGTGATGCGTCAGTGAAGGCGGGCACGCGTGGAGGCAGCCTCTGCGTCGCACGGGGAGAATGGGGCAGCCTGAGGGGAGGAAGTGCCGCCACAGGGTCTCAAAGGAGGAATGCGGCAAGCAGACAGGGGCGGGAGAGGTGGCCCAGGCCATCTGGAATCTTATCTTCTGCCAGACAGGTCCTAGGGAAGGTCCCAGGGACTAAACAGATCGGCCCATGTTGAACTGGTTAGCTGGGAGCCGCCGCCAAGCGGGACGTCAGGAGGGCCACTTGCACCGTCTGCCTAGTCCCAGACGGCGCATTGCAAGCAACAGGGCCCTCCTTTGAAACTACATTTTATGTGCGCTCCCATATATGACAGACCGAAGTGGGGCTGCTCTGGTGGAGGATGGCAAGGCGTCTACAGGACCCCGGAGCAGAGCCAGGGTGCACAGTCTGCACCAGAGGTGGGTCTGGGAGGAACGGGTCCCGGGCAGAAAGCCTCGGCTCCACACGGGGTCTGGACTGTCGTTTCCACCCTCCCGGGTGACCTTGGGAAAGGGCTTTTGCGGCCGTGGGACTCACGCTCCCATCCACGCAACGGGGAGCTCTTGACGCCCCAACCCGGCTCACCCGTCCACTGCCGGAGCAAGTGTGAGGCAGTGACCCCTCTCTCCCGGCTGCCCCCCATCATGGAGAGGGGGTATTTACTCATCCTCCAGAAGCTCTAAGGTTTTGGAGAACTCATCTTGCTCCCGTCTTGGCTAATTGGCATCGCTTCCCCTCTTCTCCTCTGCCTCTCAGTAAATTATGCGAATTCCCCCAGTCAGAGGCCTGGGTGATGGACAGCCCTGTCACAGCAGCCTGAGTGTTTGGAGAGCAGGTTGTTCAGGGGAGGGTCGCCGTTACCCAAGCCTGTGCTGTGCAAGACGCCGCGGGGAGCGTCCACCCGGCCCCGGCCCTGCCCTGCCTCTCCCCGCCCCGGCCCGGCCTGGCCTGGCCACCAGAGCCCGCTCTGCCTAGCCCGCCACGCACGGGCTTCCGGTACGTTATCCTTGTCATAACAATCAGAGCAGCCAAGAGGTATTGCTCTTAAACCCCCACCACACATTTTTATAACCTTTCTGTTTAATAAGAAAGAGACAGCTCCAATTAGCTGGGAATATTCTGCAGAAATGGGATTATTTTAAAAGCTCTGGCAATATTATAAAATAGCTTCAGTAAGTGAACAGCTGTTGCCAGGCCCCTCCCGCCACGCGCACTGTGCCTCCCGCACCCTCTCTCCAGGGCTGGGCCCCTCTCTCCTCCCCAGCGCTCTAGAGCCCTGAGAGCTGTGCTCCACCAACGGTCAAAGGCCTCTCTGCAGGCAGCAGACATAAACTGTGGGTGAGGGGCCCAGAGTCCCCTCATCCCATGCTGGGTGGAGGGGGAGGGGAGCTCAGACCATTCCCTGTGGTGGGGTTGCTGGAGTCCTGTCTGCCCCAGGAAAGCCCACGTGGGAACCCCCATGTTGTCTCTAAAGGACCTCCAGCCCACGGTGCTGCCCCGTGACCTGGTCATGTCCCCCACTGTCCAGGCCTTCCCAGTCTCTCCAGCCAAGGGTGGGGGGCAGGGTTACCCAGCTAGCCCGATTCCAGCTGATTCCCGCTACCCTGCGTTTCCTGACTCCACTCTGCCGAGCCCTGCCCCGAGCCAGGACAGCATTTACCCAGGGCTCCCTCCTGCTCCCCTTTGGGACCAGCTGCCATCCCCTCTTAGGAGCTTCCTCCACTCCCACCCAGGACCCACTGCATTCCTTTCCTCCAGAGGGGATGCTGCCTCGGTTTCCCTGCCCTCCGCAGCTGGCAGCTTTATCAGTAGTTCGTGCCTCAGCCCCCAGGTCCTGAGGTCCTGTTCTTTCCCTTCCCTTCTCGTGCCTGCTGGCAGAACTCTGTAGAAAGGGGGCCTTAGCCCCACCGCCACCACCCACCACCAAGGTCCTGGGGCTGTCCAGTCACAGCCCCTGCAGCAGCAGCCCCACCTGGGCCGCTTTGGGTGGTAACCTGGTGCCACCTCCTCCTGGAGCCAGCCCAGCCTCTGGGGAGGAGCTGGGGATGGGGGCTTTGGGGAGGCCCTGGCTACTCGCACCCACACACGTTCCTCTTCGGCCTGCTGGGCACAGCGTCAGAGGGCTCTGCTTTCCCACCGCCTCTTTCTCTTGCCTCGCAGCCTACAACAGCGATGACCCATGGTGCTGGGGCCCCCTAAAGCCTTGGTCTAAATGGCTGGAGATGCCAAACAACCTTCATGTCAGGCTAGAGCTGGAAGGGGCTCAGTCTGGCCCATGGACCTGCCACTGTATGGTGGGGAAACTGAGACCCAGTGAGAGGAAAGTCCAAGGCTGTATTTTGAGACAGGGCAGAAGGCAGGTCCTGGCACCTAACTCTGCGGGTCCTGGCAAAAGTGATGGTGAGATCTGAATGTTGGCCCCAGGGGTAATGGATGATGGGATTGAATGAGCCCTGCCTCAGTTGCTCAGGCAACTCCCTCCCCTCTCTGAGAGCCAGGAGCATGAGTAAGGTCCTGACTCTGAAGGCAGGACTTCCCAGCCTGGGGGCTCGGGGGGCAGGGAAGGACGGGATGCTGGGCACGCTGCCAGGCAGGGTGGCCTCCTGTGGGCATCCGTGGCAGAGCCGGGGCAAGGACCGTGCCTGCGGGTGCTCACAGGGGTCCCCAGATGCCCCATTCACCTCCCCTGCCAAGTCCCTTCCAGGCCTGCCTGGAGACTGAGGGGGCTCAAGGGCCCCCTCCAGGCTGCTGGAAGGGAGCAGCCTCAAGGCCAAGGCCTTGGGGACCCTGCCTGGGGAACGGGAATAATTTGGGGGCATTCCTGGGAGGAGACGGCGGCCCTGGAACTGCAGCACGCCGCAAGTGCACCATGTGCTAAATGGGGAGAAATGAATTTTACACCCAGACAAAGTGACTTTTGTCATGTTAACGACCATGCTTTGCTCATCGCGTCTGCCGCAGCGAGACGGGGCTTGTGGATGCTTTTCTTTTAGTTCTGCTTTTAAATGGAGGCATTTCCCCCCCTCAGAGCAGACAAGCCAAGCCCCTCAGATTGGGATGACAGAAGTGCCAACTCAGCAAAAACAAACGGAAGATTTTTTGAAATTAATCTTCATCTGTGCCTTCCAGCAAAAACAGAGTTCAGAACGAGGAGCTGGAGCGTGCTGTGAGGAGCCCCAGCCGGGGGCAGGGATGACGCCCTGGCCCTGCTCATCCCCGAGTCTCCATGTGCCCTGGGACCTGCTCCACCCATTCCTGCCTCAGCTTACCCATCTGTACCAGAAGCGCGTTGGACCGGAGGCCGAGGTTCTCACAGTTAGAGAGCAGCTCTGCCCTGGCGCTCAGCAGATAGTCACCTCAAATTCTTTGCACCGGGAGTGTCTGGGTTCAGAGCTGCTCCTCTATCAGACTGGAACTCCAGGAGGTCCAAAGCTGCCTCCTCTATCAGATTGGGAGTCCAGGAGGGCAAGGCGGGGCAGATACCACTGAGCCCGTGGTGCCCCCAGCGGCCAGTTCAGGAACCTGCAAGGAAGGGACGTTTGCTTCCCTGACACTTTTAGGGAATATCCAAGAGTAGCGTGTGTCCCGTGTCTCACTGGCACATGGCAGCTCCATACTGTGCTCATCTAGAGTCAGGAAAACACCATCTGACGCCTTGTACAGCCGCCCAGCCCGGCACCCGGCACCCAGGTCCTCACCCAGCTCCCTGGAGGCTCCTGGCCAGGAGGAGCCTGTGCTGCGCCCCGTGTGAAAGGCCCAGTGAAGGCAAATGAAGAGGCCTTTGGGACTGGCATATCTGGGAAACCTCTGCCCTAACACCGTGCGGTACGGATTCGGAGGGCTCCCTCGGGTCAGGGGGGCAGGGCATGCAACGAGCAGAGATCAGAGGACAATTAGCTGGCCCCAGCAGAGGTGATTAATCAATGTTGGAGACCGCCTGTCTGGGTCTGCTGTGATCATAGCGCAGCCTGTGCCCTGGTGGAAGTCGGGGCCTGGGCCAGGCTGACAGGCGTGGACGTGATTGCTGTCAGCATCCCCATTGCCAGGGCCGACACCGTCACCAGCACTGCTTCCAGACGTGCAGCTCGCTGTCACCCGCGCAGTGCGTCACCACCCCCATCCACATTCACCTGTGCTCACTCTTCTCAAGACACGTTCAACCATCTCCCCATTCGATTCTCCCATCATCCCAAAAGACACACAGGCAGCTCACTGGTGGGGAGACTGAGGCTCCAAGAAGGGAAGGGCATGGTGGCCGAGGCGGGGTGGGAACCTGTCTCCTGGCATTCAGCCTTCCATCACTGCCATCCCTGCCCTCCACTGTCCCGCTGCCACCTGCCCACAGAGCATCTCCTGCCTCCCTGTGTCAGTCAGGATGGACTCAGCTAGGCTGCGATGACAGCCACCCTAAAATCTTCGTGGCTTAAAATAACGAAGGCTTATTCCTTTTCCCTGCCCCTTGCCACGCTCACACTGAGACCCAGGTGACAGAACTGCCACATCGTGGCCGGAGAGAGGGCCATGAAAGGTCCCACACAGGCAAGTAAACACTCCAGCTGGGAAGCAACACATGTTGCTTGGGTCTCCGCTCACTGGCTAGAACCAGACACAGGACCCCACCTGACCCCAGGGAGGGCCGGGGAGGTGCGAATCCACCATTAGCCTAGGAGCAGGGAGGATGGGGTGTTTGGCATCCAGCAACGGTGGCCCCCAGATTCCCTTCTTTCTCTCCCTGCCCCATTCACCCACATTCTCCAGTAACCCTGGCCTGGCAGGATTGCAAGAGTTGGGACAGGGCTTCCCCAGTCATCCTGGGGTGACAGGTCAGAGTCCCTGCTCCAGTTCCTTGCTCCTGGGTGCCAGAGAACATTTCCTCAGGAAGACCAGAAAGTCAAGGCTCTGGGGTTTCTGGGAAAGGACCGGTGGGAATGAGGCTGGGTGAGCCAAGGGGACCCAGGAACCTCTGTCCTGTCCCAGAGGAGCCCTGTGGAAGGGGAGGGGGGCGCACGGTGGGCTGCAGGCAGTGGCTCTGGGATGGAAGGGGAGATGCTGGGGTGGAGACCAGCTGGGAGAGGCTCGTGGGGGTTCAGGAAGGGAGAGGTTGGGCCACCCAAGGGCTGGGAAGCCTCCAGGAGGGGCCAGGACTGAGGTGGAGGCGAAACAAGGTGGGCCCAGGGCGCTGCTGCTGTGGTGCTGCGTGATGCAGGCTGGCTGCGTCTGGGCTGTGGGCATTTGTGAGGCATCATCTGGGCACCCCAGTCACACTCTCCTGATCCTCCAAACCTCTACCCTGGATGAGGGCTCCCTCGGGCCTGGACTCCCAGGGACTGGGCTGCAGACCTGAGACTCGGAAAGGGTGGGGGGCAGTGCTTGGGGGCTCTGGCTATCAGGTCTGGAATTCTGGGGGTCAGCCCCAGGGCTCCAGATTCCCATTTTGGCTCCACCACCATAGGCCAGGTGGAGGTGGTGGTGAGGTGGCAGTTGGGAGGGTCTGCGTCTGGGCCAGCCCCAGTTGGATTCTCCTGGGCTAGCATACCTGTGCCAGGACAAGTGTGGTCTGCCCACATCGTCCATCGCTCAGCCACAGAAGGCTGGCTGTGGTCAATAAAGCAAACAATTAGCCTGTCATTACTGATCGTGGGCCACGGCCGGCTGGGGGTGGCAGCCTGGGGGGACACTCGCAGGGGAAGTGTCTGATGAGGACAGCCTGCACCTGGGACGTGGGCCCATGTTGGGGGTGGGGTCGGGGTAGAGGCTGCCAGGCAGGGCTGCCCAGGGGCGGGGTCAGGGCTCAGAGCCAGCAAAGCAAGGAGACTTGATTCTGTCCGAGGCTGACACCCCCTGGGAGCTGCCTGGAGGTGGTGGGAGGCAGGCCGGTCCTCCCCTGGCCTCTCTCCTCCCTTCCCTCTGCTTCGAGAAAGTGAATGACTGTGAGCAATCCCAGCCATAAATCGGTGACCCTCCTCTGCCTGCCCATTGTGCCCCCTCATCTCAGGATCCCCAAACACTCGGCCAAAATCGTTATTTGTCACCACTGCCCCCGAGCGCGTGTTATCTTTTTTGCCCAGGCAGGGGAGGCGGTGAGGGCAGCGGGAGAGGGTTTGGCTGGTGGGGAAGGCGTGAGCAGCCACTGGCCGGGGTCCCAGCTCCTGGGAGAAGCTGGGTTCCAGCCTGGGAATGGAAGACCTTGCAGGGTGGGCCAGGCCCAAGGCCCACTGACTCGGATAAGAGCCAGCCAGTGCCACCTCATCCCCCTGTCCTACTCCCAGCCCCACGGAAGGGAAATCTCGCTCCATCAGAGGGAAGGGACGAAAGAAGAAGTGATTTATTATTCTATTCCATTGCGCCTGTTTCCAGAGAAACTAATTGCGGTGCATTGTTGTATTAGATACTTTCAGAAAGATTACATTTTCTCACTTTGGCCGATAAAAAAATGAAATCCATCAGTTTTCCTAACATTACAGTAAAGACAGACTTGCTCCTTGTAATTATTAATCAGTCGGATTTGGAGATGCAAAGCGTTTGACTTAAGCTCAATACAGTCAGGAACAATGTCCCAGGATCACACTTGGTATTGAAACAATTTTTCAATTTATTAAAAAGTCCTTAAGGTGGTTGGGGCGGGGGCGGGGAGCTGGGCTGTTCCGCTGAGTCAGGGTTGTAATCGGGTGGGGGGAGAAGGCCAGAGGCGCTGCCAGCAGGAAGAGGCCCCAGGGCTGTCTCACGCCCAAGCCCAGCTCTGTCTAAGGGGCCCCAGGTGAGGAGTCAGCCCCTGGCAACCCCGCCCTGCGGCCCTCCAGACTGCGAGGTCCATGGGGCAGAAGCGGGGTGGTAAAGGGTCTCTTCTAGCGGAGAATTTGCCCTGCTGGCCCCACCTTCCAATGGTCCTACACAGAGGGCTGAGAGTCAGCCTGGCTCCCCACCCTGGCCGGGAGACAGGTCCCTCCTGCGCCTCAGGCCTTTGGAACCCCCACCTGGGGACACGTGGCTCTTTGGAAGGACACCTGGTGTGGCCGGGTGCTTTGTTCCAGTCACTGGCCCTGCTCACTCAATCATTTAATTACTCCTCTGACACTTCCCGCTCCCAGGAGGGATTTGCAGGGGTTTAGGAGGGCGGCAAGGTACGAGCCCAGCTTAGCCCGAGTCCTGGCTGGGGTGGGATCATCTGGCAGCAGCAAGGCCTGGACTCAAGTCATGGCTCAGCCACCTTGCAAACTGTTGACCTTGGACAAGTCCGTTATCCTCGCCGTGCCTCAGTTTCCACTCCTGTCTCCTCACACAGGACAAGAGAGGTCGCGAACTCTGTGTCTGCCTTTCCTGTGCTGGAACTCGATCATGTCATTCCTCTGCCAGGAAGGCAAAGTCCCAGCTCCTTCTCCAGAGGCTGCTTCATCCGTGTTCTTCCCTCTACTGGAACACCTACCCCTCCCCCAGCTAGCCTTCCTTCAGACACCCACTCTGATCTCCTTCCCCAAATCTGCGTGGGGCCCCCTGGGCTGTCCCCCACCATCACATGGTGCCCACCCAGGGCCTCATCTGCCCCCAGAAGGGCCGAGCCTGTCCCTGACATCCCCCGCAAAGCTGCCACCTGGTGCTCTCCCTCCAGGTGAGACCCACTCCGATTCAACCATGCACCTTGCTGAGCTGGGCAAGCCATCGCTTCTGTGGACATGTTGGGGGTGGGGGGTGTCTAGGGCCCCAGAGTCAGGGGACCAGACAACGCTGGGTCCTCACAGGCTTTCTTAATCCAGTGCTGAGAGACCTCAATACAGCAGCAAGGCCTCCCAGCTCTGCTCCCCAACCCTGGGTATCCCACTCTAGACCAATTACCAGGGAGAGAACTGTGGAAGGAAGCCAGCCCACTCTCAGGGTGACCCATAGCCTCCGTATCAGACAACAGGACCTCAAGGACAGGTCAGGGGCTGAGAGCCAGTACCTTCATTGCCAGCAACTTCTGGGTGACCTTGGCCAGCTCTGCTTCTATGTGCCTCAGTTTCCCCAAATGAACAATGCCCCTTTACCCCAGTAGCTGGACACAGATGGAACTGGGGCTTCTAATACCTGAGTGGAGGGGAAGGCTCCAGGATAGGAAGGACCTGGGAGCAGGGCTGGGGTTTGAGTATCAGCGTAATTGGGGGTGACTGCCGAGGTTGGGGCTGCAGAGGGCTGAGTTCCAGGCCTGTTGTCACAGACCACAAGGCTTCAGAGATGGACTGCTGGGCACCTGCCCCCTGCTCCCCTCTCTGTGCCTCTTACCTGCGGGCAGGTGGAATTGAGCATGTTCCAGACACTCCATTTCTCAGGAATTTATGGAGGGTTTTATCTTCCCTCCTTGATCACTGGTGAGGGGAAGGAGAGGCTACACTTGGCTCCCTCTCCTCCAGCTGGGAAAGGAAAAGCCTGCCTGAACCCTACCTCGGCAAACCTCCCTCCCCCCCAGGGGACCTCGTCAGGGCCCGGTGGGTACAGGGAGGGGACGGCAGCCATTTAAGCTGTCACCAGCACCATCAAAGGATTGAAATCACTGACACAGAGTAACAGTGCTGGAGATTACAGTGCAGGGGCTGCACAGGCACGTGCAGCAGTCGCGGGGGGTGGGCAGGAGGGGCGGGCCAAGGGGCAGCACCTTGGGGAGGGGGTCACCTCAGTTGGGGGTCTCTCTGCAGCTAAGGCTGGTCCAGCAGGGAGCCTGTGATCTACTTGCCTGTCCCTCTGCCCAGACCTCCCCTCCCTCAGAAGTTCCCACCCCCCTGGGCTGCTCCAGGGCCCCTCGCCAGCTGGGGACCCATCCCTTGTGCCCTCTGGGTAAGGGCTGAGGTCACAGCTCATACCTCCCTGGTCTCCTTTGGACCTTGCACCCAGAGGTCTCACGGCCATAGGCACCCCTGGGAGTGGGTGGGGGTGGGGGCCCAGGGGCACCTGGCAGGGAGCCTGCCTGCTCCCGCTCGCAGGCGCCCAGCCATTGTCTCTGATTGCATGGTATTAGCTGTAAATTACAGCCTCTGGGAGGCCGCATGTAAAAATAAAATAAAATAAGTGTCAAAAGACAGAGAAAATATTGATTCTTCAGGAAGCAAAAAGGATGGCTTGGTTAAATTCAAACTTTGGGAGGGAGGAGAGTGGGAGAAGACAGTCCCAGGACCCAGGAGCAGCCCGGGCACAGTGGGGACAGCCTGGGAGACCAGTATCCAGTTGGTCAGCAAACGTGGTGGCTCCCAGCTCCTGGCAAGGTAGGACCTCGGCTGGCAGAGCGAGGCTCACTCCTCCCCATGACTGAGTACGGGCCCTGGGCTGTTGCTGGGGGTGGGACACGTCCTTTTAGTACATTTTGCTCATTGAACAAACAAACAGGTTCTCCCACCTGAGGGCTTGGCTCTTCCCAACAGGCTCAGGGCTGGCTTCCTGGAGGAACGGGTGTTTGAGCTGGACCTAGAGCCACACGGAGGAGTTCTCCAGGCTAAGAAGGGAAGGGATGACGATCTGGGTGGGGGAACAGCCTCTGGAAAGGCCAGGGGTACTTAGGAAGTGGCTGTGGGCTCTAAGGAGGTAGGGTGTGGGCAAGGATGCGGGAGGTTTTGGTAGGGAGGGGCCAGCTAAGGGGCTACCACGGCTGGGGATG
>JAQZBX010035163.1:0-24690 GCA_029593785.1 Cabassous unicinctus
TTTTTTTTTTTTTAAGTGCTCTATCCTCCCTGAGCAAATATAAGGATGTAAATTCCTTTACATTTCCCACAAATATGTTGGCTGTGTGCTTGCTTCCATCCTCTTGGGCCCAATTATCTGAAAATAGACCCTCATCTATTTAGCCCAGGCTTGCTTGCTTGGTTGCAAATAAGAGAAACCCATTCTACCTCGCTTAATCAAGAGAGGGCAGTTTGCTGGAAAGATATGAGGGTAACACAAATCTCAAGTCAGAGTAGCTTTGAGGAACCCAGCCCCACGAGAGAAACTGAGGCAGTGGCCAGCTCTGTCTTTTTCAATCTTCTCTCTCACTCTCTCCCCACAGCCCCTCTGCTTTCTCTGCAAGCCTGCTTCATTCTCTCCACTAATCGCCCTGATCACTGAAGCAGAGACGCTTCCCCCTTCACACGGCAGAATGTACCACTCGAGCCCCTTATAATAATCCTTAGCCTGATCAGAATCACAGTCACCCAATTCCAAATCCCCAGGACAAAGGATGCGATTGTCCCAGGACAGGCTAGGTGTCCACCAGCTGTGACCAGCGGGGCATCTAGGAAGCTCTGGTTTTCAAAGACACCCCCTGCTGCCCAAGCCAATTATGAAATATTTTAAATATGATCTTAAAAAGTAACCCTGAGACGAGCAGTTCCAACGGCTAGGGCTTGTTTCAAAGATTTGCCTCCACTCTCTAGTGATCAGCCTGACAGTCAGGAGACATGATCCCTGAGCTTGGAATATGCTTTGGTTAAACCAGGGCCGGGCACACCTATTTTTGCATAGGGACCCCACAGCAGCACCACGAGCCCCATTTTAGAGGGGGACCCTGGAGCTCAGAGAGAACGATGACTCATCCGAGTTCACACACGGTGCATCATCTGGGGAGGTGGTGTGTGAATGTGGCTTTTACTCCAGTCTATTTTTCCTTCCCCTGCTCCCTGCCACCTTTGAATTACCTCGTGTGTGTGGCGTGTGCGTGGGTGTCTGTGTTTGAAACACCTGTAAAATGGTGGTTAAAAAATAATGCTTGTATTTTCCTCCGGCTTATTATTACAGTGAGACAAATTGGGTGGAAACATTTTAAAAGCCGCAAAATACAATATAAATATTGTTATTGTTACCATTTATCACTTTCTCCACTTATGTGGCTCGCTATCACCTTGCCAAGGTTTCCATTAAATGATGGCTTTATTTGGTACAACCTCCCGTGCATCTTGTTTTGTCAGGGAATATTCAGAAGGAATGGTGGGCAGAGCAAGGGAAAAGGGGAACAAATCAATATACTTCTGAGACACTAAGTCTGGAATGCATTAAGATGACAACCCTAATAGAAGTTTAAAAAAAATAAAGATTGATTTTTTTTTACCATTTTGACATTTTTTTTCAGTATTCCAAAGTGAAATCTGAATTGACCTATCTGCTTATCAAAATTGTTTCTGCTCCTGTATTCTTGTCCTGGTAAAAAGTAGACCCACCTCTTCCAAGCTAGAAATCTAGAGGCATGCTGGGCTCCTCCCCCTTCCTCAAATCCCATACTCCTTCCCTTTCCACCAGTGTGGGTTTCTCAGTTAAAAGCCCAATCTTTGGGGGAACAGATGCAGTGCAAGTGGTTGAGTGCCTGCTTCCCATGTACAAAGTCCTGGGTTCGATCCCTGGGACCTTCTAAAAACAAAACAAACAAATGAAATAACCAGCTTTCTTTGGGGAGGGGATATAGCAGAGTGGTTGAGCACCTGCTTCCCAAGTACGAGATCCTGGGTTCATTCCCTGGTACCTCCTTAAAAAAAATTTAAAAAAATCCAAGCTCTTGCTCCAACTACAGAAGTGTCCCCAGAATTGCTTTGTTGCCTTCCTTTGATTCATCCCTAAGGTTACTACCAGGCATCTTTATAAGATGTGCACTTGGTTGGTCACTGCATCTGCTCAACCTCCCTCCATAGTTCCCATTTTCTAAAGCCCGAGCACTTGATGTGCCTTACAAGGCCCTTCCTTTCTCTTCTCATGCCTGAACATGGCAGGCTGTTGGTATGCCCTGGACACACCGGAAGTTTCTAGTTCTTCTGGCCTCTGCAAATGCAATGCTTTCTGAAAGGATGTTCCTTCATCTTCTTCACTGCCCTGCACAGTCTCGCTTATCCAGCAAGAGGTGTGTCCTGACCCATTCAGAGAGGGATATTTCCATCCTCATCTGGGCCTCTCTGTGGGCCTCCAGATCACAAATATCTTCACATTTTCCTCCTCACAGTGCAGAGTAGTGGTTTCAAGACCACCTCCTAGCTAGGCTTGAGCTCTTTGAGAGCAGAAATTTTCACAGCCATATTTGAATCTTCAGGACCTAAGAGAGGGTCCGGCAAAAAACATGACTTCTCAATAAAGAATGATTTGAATCAATCAATCAGCTGTGGCAGTCTTAGAGTAATGTTTGCTTAGAGGAGACGAAGCCATTTTGAAATCCTATATGATTTTAACAACAATTGCACTGAATTGGATACTAGAATAGTTTAAGTCATTGATCACTTTTACTCCACGTTGTATCTCTTTAGTAAAAGAAAAACTTAACCCAGCCCTGGAAATGCCCATGGTGCTGACTTGAGTTGAAGGTCCACGAGCTTTCAAACATGGAAATGGAAATACTGATGGGTGAATTCCAGAGTGGACCAACACTGTGTTTTCTTGTCTGCCTGGAATGCCCATCTGTATTCAATTGTTAACATTCAATCCAATTTGTTGCTAAGGCAACCAAATTACAATCCATCCTCAATTTACAAAAGGTGATATTACCCAATTCATTTTTAATTAAGTATTTGAAAATCACAATGAATTTTCAAGGCTATAAAGTGATGTAAGCGGCAAATAGGAATCTACAGAATTGTATTTAACCCATATTATTGCAGAACTTGGGCAAGACTAGTCAGTAAACATATCCCACATCTCCCATGTCACAGCAACAGTCTCAAATCAATATGGCTGCATACCCAAGGGCTAGGCAGATATCAGCCTCTCTCCAATATGCCTCAAAACAAGTCTGAGCCCCAGAATAGACTATATGTCTTGTCCAGAGATACCAAAACCTGGCCAAGCATATGAATTACCTGGGTAGGATTTATAAAAAGATGGATTAATTGGTCCCACCCCAGACCCATCCCATTAAAATTAGAATCCTTATTGAGCTCGAGGAACCTTTTCAATTGTAAAGCACCCCAGGTGATCCTGATGCTTTTTGTGAACTGCTATCTAGACTTCTTGCCAACCAGATAGCTCTGCTGTGGCATCGGGGGTAGCTTCTCACACTGCTTTCCAAGCTGAAAGCTGTAGTTAGGTGGGTGGTGGTATCTGAGGGTACCACAGTTTCTATTGCCGAAGGATAGTCTTGAATATCCTTGGATAACATGGACACCAACCTAATTTGGTGTCTGGGCCAGCACTGCTGATGTTCACAGGGACAGGGTTTTCTCTCTCTGCCTAGGGAGATGGTTGACAGATTGAACATTGAGACCAATGCTGCTGCCATTACCAGGTCCATTATCAATTAAAATAATCAAAATTAGCCCCCATCCTTATCCTAGGACTCAGGCATGAATCCTTGGGGCAATCCAAATATTAGATACCATATTATACTCGGGCTAACTCCTCCGAGACACCAACTCATGATCACTGAATATTACATCATCACTGCGACTATCTTTGCTCTTGTGATAACTTACAATTGTGAGCCCACTGTGCCATTTGTGCATCATAAAGCCACGTGGACCTACCTCACCAGGCCCCAGAAAAGCTCAGGCAACTAAATCCAAAGAAAAACCTAGACTGGATTCAAGAGAAGGCCCACTGAATTTGGGAAAAAATTGAATAATTTGGCTATTTTGACTATAATTTCAACTATTTTGACTATAATTAATTGAATAGTTAACATTAATTAGTTATTAAATAATTATTTGTTGATTACATAATCTTTTAGTTTGCTTAGAGTGTGTTATAATGGTTCTCAGTGAATCACATTTCCCTATGCCCACGTCCCTTTGCAATGTGATGGTGCCACTCTTCCCATCAAGAGACAGACTGTAGTTCTCCACCTCCCAAAATCTGTACTGACCTGGTGACATGCTTTGACCAACAGAATGTGGGAGAAGTGAGATATGCATGCCTGGAACCTAGGCCTTAAAAGGCTTACAAAGGTCCGCTCTCTCCCTAGTGGACCCCGAGGCCACCATTCTGTGAAGAAGCCCAGTCTCCTGGAAAATGAGAAATCAAATGAGGAGAATCAAAGTGCTCCAACCAATAGTTAGCACCAGCTGCCAGACATATGAGGGAGGCCACAGGGACCATCTGACCCTGTTGAGCCTTCAGTTGACTGCAGCCACATGAGTCATCCCAAGAAAGTCCAGCAGAAGAAGAGTCCAGACTGTCAAACCACAGAAATATGAGAAATTATCATTGCTGTTTGAATCCACTAAATGTTGGGATAGCAATAGGTAACCAATTCAGACCCGTAAGATTTTTTATATAAAAATGCAAAAATTGAAAATTGAAAATTATCACACATAATCTCCCAGTGCAGAAGTAATTATTAAAATTTACTTCCTTTCAGAATTTTAATATTCAAATAGTGATATATACAAAGTATTTTTGTTCTTGTTGACACACAATTGAATTTCTACTGTACATGCTATTTTATAACCTGCATTGTTTTGTGAATAACACACTCATCATTTTCATTTCTCATTAAATAATCAGTTACATCATTTTAATGACTACATAATACTCCATCATTTGGATGTGCATAATTTATTTAACCAGCTCCTTTTATTGGATAATTTTTCACTGTTATAATCAATGCTGTGATGAAAATTCTTGTATATAAATCTTCCCACATATAAATGATCATTTTGTTAGCACATTATAGATGTTATTGACTAATTCTTTTGCCAATAGTTATAAAAAATAATATTTCACTATTTTAATTTGCTTTAGTTTTGTTAACCATGAGGTTATTCACATTTGTACATGACTATTGGCTATTTCTATTTTCCTATCATTTTATTAAGGGTATCACCCTTTAATATAGCTCATTTTTTTTTAGAATTTGTTGTGGGAATGTACACACACACACACACACCCCCCTTGACGCAGCATATCGCAGAGCTTAGCCTTCAAACCAGATAAAACTGGGTCAACTCCTACCTTTGCCACTTGCTAGTTATGTAGCATGGAGCAAGTTCACTACATTTTACAAACCCAACTTTCTCAGATGTAAAATGGAGATACCGTTACCTATTTCCTAGGACTGTTGTGATTTTGATAAGGTATGAAAGTCTAAACAAAATGACTGGTACAAAATAAGTATTCAACAAACATTGACTTTCCATATATTTGTTTGCAAAATCAAGGCAATACTATATGGAATCTTTCACACTCAGTTTTACATTTTAATTAACATTGCATTTTCATTCACTCCACAAATACTTCTTTGAATATGTACTGTGTCCAGCATTGTTCTAGGCACTGGTGGAAAAACAGATAAAATCCCTGTGCTCATGAAGCTTATAGTATAGTGGAGAGACATATAATAAACAAAAAATTAAATATACAGTATATCAGATGGTGATGAAACTATAGGAAAAATAAGGCAGAGTAAAGAGGATAGGGTATACCAGGTGTATGTGTGGGAAGGACTTTTAAATATGGTGATGAGGGAAAGTCTGGATACAAAGGCAGCATTTGAGCAGAGACCTAATGGAAGGCTAATGCCCACCTGGAGGAAGACTGTTCCAGGCAGAGGAGCAGCAAATACAAAAATACTCATGGAGGAGCATGGCTGGCGTGTTCCAAGAGTAATAAGACCAGTGTGGCTGGAACAGAGTGAGTGAGGGAAAGAGTGGAAAGAAATGATTTCTTTTGTTGAATAAAAGGATCACAGTCTACTCTGCTGAGAATAGACTTAAAGGGTGAGAGCTGGGATACTGGTTAGGAGGCAATGCAATAATATAAGTGTATAAGTGAAAACCGATGGAGACTTGGAGCAAGGTAGGATGGAGTGCTGAGAAGTGCTAGAATTCTACATATATTTCAAATGTACATTTGAGATGTGAAAGAAAGAGCGAAATCAAGGATCACTTTAAGGAAACAGAACAGTGGAGTTGCCATTAACAGAGATGGAAAAGACAGTGGAAGGAACCTTTTTCAGGGAAAAGATTAGGATTTAGGGTTAGGACATGTAGACATTTTGAATGAGATATCAAATAGGCAGTTGGACGTACCAGTCTGGAGTTTAGGGGCAAAGTCCGGGGTGAAGACATTAATTGGGGAGTCAGGCTATTGATGGAATTTGCAGCTCTGAAACTGGAGTATAATTGGGAATTAGTGTAGATAGATTGGAGGGGCCCCAGGACTGAGTCTTGGCATACTTGGAATTTGGAGGTTTGGGAAGATGAGGCAGAATCAGCCAATGAGACTGAGAAGGATCAAGAGAAGGAAGTATTTTAAGGAGAGAATGATAAATAGTATCAAATGCTGTTGATCGTTCAGGTAAGATAAAGACAGACCATTGGATTCAACAATATGAAGGTCATTGATGACTTAACATGAACAGTTTCCACAGAATGGTGGGTACTGAAATCTGATTTAAGCAGGTTCCAGGGAGAATAGGAGGAAAGGAATTGGAGAAAATGAGTATGGAGGGAGGCACAGAATGAGATGATAGCTGGAGGTGCTCCATGGTTAAAAGGTGGTGGTGGTGACTGGGTATTTTTTAAGATAGGAGAGACATTACAGCTGATGATAATGATCCAGTGGAAAGGGAAAATTTAATCCCAAAGAGTGTGGATGCCGCTGTTGCGGCAACTTTTGACTGGAGGAGAAGGGGTCCCACACGTATGTGGAAGAGTTGGCCTTAGATAAGGCGTGCACTGTTCCTCCATAGATACAGAAGGGGAGGCAGAGCGTGTGGGATTGAGGCAGATAAGATGGCATAGGTCATGGTCAGAGTCATGGAACTTCCATTTTCTCAGTGAAATTGGAAGCAGTGTTATCAGCTAAGAGTGAGGACATGGAGGTGTTGGAGGTTTGAAGAGATTTTATAAAGTAGAAAATAGTCCAGGAGTCTAGGAAAGAGACAGAAGGAGGAAATGGAGACGTTAGTGGACAGGAGTCAAAACGAGACCAGGTAGCACGGATCAGTGTTTTTCTCACAGTTGTTGAGAAGACTGGAAAGTTGTAGGTGGAAAAGTTGTATGTTATCAGGGTTAAGGTTTGGAGAACAATTGTTTAGTAAAGGAAGAGGGGGCAAGAACATTTTGAACATTTTCCATTATCAATGCATTTATATTATTACAATTGTAAAGGTTTCAAAGAATGACACAAAATGGACTCAGCCTATATAGCAATCTCCTAATTTCAGACATGTGGGTTTTCTGATGTTCATTATTGTAAATAATAGTTCAATGAATTCTACTTTATATCAACATTTGCTCATATTTTTATTCCTTCTTTTGAAAGTAGCATTGCTAATTGAATGGTATAATAATCAGGATACCTTTGGCTATAAGTAACAGAAAGGTCAACTCAAAATGGCTTAAACAATATGGAAAATGTATTATCATTTAACAAGACATGCTAAGATATCCTAAACTTCAGAATTCCTTAATTCATCATTTCAAGAACATTATTGTGGACCCAGATTTTTCTGCTCTGTCAACCTCAGTTTGTCAGCTTTGTCCCCCAGGCAGGCTGTCCTCATAGCTGCCAAGATCTCACACTTCACATATAAACATGACAATATCCCTTAAGAGTATCTTTTTATATGTGAGTAAATGCTCCCAGAAGCACAAAGTAAATTTTTCTTCATATTCATTGGCCAGAACTTGGTTACATGCTCATCCCTAAATCAATCACTGGTGAAGGAACTAGTTATCAAGATTAGCTGAGACTATTCAGTGTTTCTCTCTGAGATGGGAAAAGGGTCCTCTATCCTGAATCCATGACCAAATAGAGAAGGGTAGATATCTGACCATATCAATCTTTGCTAGAATGGACTAAGGGAGGGGAGAGGAGATGTATATTACATAGACAATACATATGTCTTCTGCTAAGGATATAAGGATAATTATCTTTATGGTTTTTAAGGCCATATTACCAGATTTACTACCAGCCTGTACCCCTTTCCATGTCCTTGTTCCAACTTGGAATAGTGTAATTTAAAAAGATAGTAAAAGACCTGTAACATCTTTATAGACTTGGTGTATTTTTCCCCTCTTGCTTATTCATGTGTGAGCAATTTGGCCCTGCGAGGCATTCTGTAGGTTACATCCACAGCTCAAGTCTCCCTTGTCCATTCCAGTGGGTTCTGTCAAT
Organism: Cabassous unicinctus; assembly: GCA_029593785.1. Lineage (NCBI taxonomy): Eukaryota > Metazoa > Chordata > Mammalia > Cingulata > Chlamyphoridae > Cabassous > Cabassous unicinctus. The sequence goes on from JAQZBX010035163.1 coordinate 8,365, forward strand.
ACCGACCCCTTTTACTTCCCTGGCACTTGGGAATACAGTCAGTTCTAGCATCACAGGGCATATGCGTACCTAAAAAATCACCATGTTATATGAAAATGCATAATAAACACCACAGGGCTAGTGGGAAAAATGGGGTTGGGGTATAATGCTTAATACATTGTCAGTGACATTTTAAAAAAAACAGCATAGGAACCTTTAAAAACGGCAGTACAGTTTTACACGTTACATGGTTAAGAAAGACATAAATACTTCAGTAAATGTGGCACTTTACCTTGTGAAAGACGAAGTTTACTTGTGCAAGTGGGCATCAGTAAGGCTGTGGCTTGTGAGATATTATGAAGTGGTGGGAGGTTTTCAGAAATTGGGATTGTCTTACGCCTGATGAATGGGCGTGGCTGGTAACGCCCAGCGCCCTGAGGGGCAGGGAGATGTTTGAGGTGTGTGCATTTTGTGTATTCCTGTGCAGCTCAGTTCAGTTGGCTGTAGTTTTCTGTATTCACCTAGGGCAGGGGCTCTTACCCTTTTTTGTTTCATGGACCCCTTTGCCAGTCAGGTAAAACCCATGGACCCCTTACTGAGTCCACACTCTACTGTGTATTATTTAATAAATATATCACACCCGCACCAACACGTCCCCACAAGAATAATGTGGTTTTTTTTTTTCAATTCAAGCTCACGGACCCCTGGTTAGGAACCCCTGCCCTAGTGTTTCTCACTTACGCCTGCCTCCCACCTTAGGAACGTTCTTCACAGTTTCTACCCCTCCTAGTTTCCAGGGCCCATGCAGGCTTTGTCCAAAATTATATTGTAAAGCCCTGAATCTCTCAGGATATAGAGAGAACTAAGCAACTGTGATTATGTTGCAATTTCTTCTAGAAAACACACCTATTTCTATCTGACTCTGTAGCCCCTCACTTCTTACCTGCCAAGTCAAGTAAACTGTTAGTCACCACAGTTAACCTTATTTTTTTTTAAGATAAATATCTAAGTTAAGGTGAGAAAAATGAAGTGGATTTTTTTAAAGCATCAGGAGAAATATTAGTAAAATAAACAGCCTTTACCAGAAGAAAATGTCAACCTCTCTCTTGTTATCAAAACGTAGTATTTTCCTTTTTTTTCTTATTCTTGATGCATGCTAACAGCCCTCTTACCTTTAAGGTCCTTGGGTGACTCACAGCTAGAAGAGAGGGAGGTAACAAAGACATTTCCTGCGACGCCTGAGAAAAGCTGGGGAAGAAAACATTTGTCTGTGTTAGAACTGAGTGGGTTTAAGTAAGGTGGTCTCTATTGGAATTCACTGCTGTGGAAGCAGCGTGCGAGGGAAACGTACAGAGGAGGCATCCGGTGGAAGAGTGCGATGGAACTGCATCGCGAAGCAAGGGAGGGCACAGGCCAGGTGGTAGAGAAGGGCTTGGTGTGGAGGCGAGGGCAGCGTGCCCCGCTGTGGCCGTCACCCACTGCGGAGGGGAGGGAAAGAGCAGCCCGGCAGGGCCCTTGGCCATCTGTGGTTGGCACGTGTGGGCATCAGACACTTAGGAGTTCTTCTCCTTCTCCTTGGGGAGAGCCTCGATGTATCGTCAATGATTATCTCACTTACGTTCAATCGTCTTAAAGAAAAAGAAATCCAATGGCATTTACGTCTGTGCGTCAGGGACCTTAAATTTGTTTTCAACTTTTAAGACTTGCCCAGTGACACCGAGGTGTCACTACTTTTCTGAATCGAATGAAAATCTCAGTGTCCAGCAGTGTGGCTGGCAGGTCATCCAAGCCCAGTTCCGGTTGCCTCCCTCCGACCCTGACTGACTCCTCACTACAGGGAGGGGCCTCGGGTCTTTGGTCCTTCCTGGTAGCTTCTGAGGGGCAAGCTGGCCAGGCCCAAGGTGCCAGGACACTTCTCTGGTGGCATCCACCTGACACCTCACCACACTCTGCACCCAGGACAGACCAGGCTCCACCTGAGACTGCCGTGCTGGGTGCTCACACTGAATCCATCTCACCATCGAGGGATCTGGTCTCTGTCCGCAACCCAGGTAGCCCTCCTGCCGGTGAAGCTACAGCCCTCTCCTGTTCCTGCAGAAGCACAAACATCTCACCCCCTTCTCTGTCTGTAAAGCGAACTCCTAATTCCTCCCTGAGGTGAGGGAACTCAGAACTCACAAACAGAAATTGCCTTTTAATTCTGATTTTAAGAGTTCACATTAACCTCCTTCCCATTTCCCTCCAAAAAATCCAAAATTTATCCATAACTCACCCTACTACATATTACTCAATTTAATTCTAAATGTGACCCTTAAAAGTGAGTATTTATTTTTCAAATGATGGAAATAACTCAGGTAGGTAACTTGTTCAGAGTCAACTAAAATGTAGGAGTAAATCTAAGCAAAAGAAGTTTTCAAAATCAGGCCTGGCTTCACAAGCCAGTTTCTTACTCCTACATGGCACGCTCCCCGTCAGCACTTGAGAAGGCCCCTGTTCTTTGCTTTTTTTTTCTGTAAAACAATAATCATTTCCTATCTCACAGAACTTCTGAAGGTCAGGAATCTGGAAGTGGCTTGGCTGGGTGGTTCTGGCTCAAGGTCTCTCTTGGATGCTGGAGCTGCCGGCATCTGAAGGCTCGACTGGGGCCGGAGGATCTGCTTCCAAGGCAACTCCCTCACACGACTGTTGGCAGGAAGCCTCAGCTCCTCAGAGCGTGGCCTGTTCTCACAACATGTCAGATGGCTTTGACCACACTGCATGATCCGAGAGAGAGAGGAAGAAATCACGATGAGGGGGAACCGTGTGACCACTTGGAGGTGGGCTGATCACACATGTGCCTGCAGCACCAGGGTGCACAATGATTCTTGGTTTACACTTTACACTTAATTGATTAATCAACTAATTAATCAATTTATGGTTTTCACTTAATTATTCCAACTGAAGTGCTGGAGATGTTGATAAGCTCAGAGGCATAACATACCAGTCGATTACATTCCATCTTTCATTATGCATTGGTTCTTTCATCAACTCTCTATTGATCACCTACTATGTACCAGACACTGTTAGCCACTAGGGCTGCTACAATGGAAAGCTTGCCCTCCTAGAGGTCTCAATCCAGTAGACAGAAAGCTGTTAGATGAATAGTCACACAAATAGATATATCATTGTAAAACATCATAAGTGCTATGAAGGATGAGTTTAAGTTGCTATGAAAATGTACATCATGGGGACTGAACTTAGAGAATCAGGGAAGGACCGATAGTAGGGTTTCTCGACCTTGGCACTATTGACATTTTGGTCTGGATAATTCTTTGTTGCGGGGCTTTCCTGTGTATTCCAGGATGATTAGCATTACTGCCTTCTACCCACTAAATATGCCTCCTCCTAAGGATGACAAAATTCTGCAGAGACAAAAATGTCTTTTGAAGGGCAAAATATCCCCTGGTTAAGAACCATTGCCCTGCGGCAAGTTTCCAAATGAAACATTGTCAGGGGGGCGGTGCATTTTGGGAGGAAGAACAAGTATATTAGTGAGATATTTTATTGAGATATTTCCAAATAATAAAAAAAAAAAAAACAGGAAAAATAAACCTGGTTACCTAATTCTAATACTCAAGCTTAAATAGAGATCAGATTCTTGCCTGTATGACTTGTTAGTGGCCCTTTAAACAGAAATCCACACCTTGTAGCCAGCGTGCGTGAGCTGAATCAAGTGGCTCCACATAATTGCCAAGGAAAAAACAGGTCTGGCCTGAAGTTCTCTTCCAAAATGAGTATTTTAACTTATTGAATCCCTGGGCTGGCTAAAGTTGTTTGGCCTTCAGCCTGCTGGTTTATATCACTGCCCAAAGCAGGGTATTATCACCCTGAAATACATGGCCTCACTTTTATTGGAAAGCTATTTATAGGCATTGCTTATCCTCTGTATGAATATGTGCAGTGTGGAAAGAGTATATAACCAGTCTGGGACTAAAGTCGGATTGTTTCCACAAAGACTTGCCTTACTTCAGTTTTGAGCAGACAAGCATTAGCTTATGTGTTTAGAATTCTGAAATCATGAATAAAAAGGGAATTTAGAGGATCCAGTGGGGAAAGTGTGGTTTTTGGAATTCATACACTTTGAGGTCAAATTTGGCTTCAGCTCTATAATCTTGGGCACATAAAACAGCTTCAGTTTATCGTTTGTAATGAAGATAGTAATTCTTACTTTGCAGGGTCATTATGAAGATATGTATAAGATTACAGCAATGTCTGGTATAGAGTAGATGTCCAATAAATGAAAGCTCCCTTCTTCCTTTAGGTTATCTAGTTCAAGCGCTGTTAAGCATCCCTAAGAGACCGTTGCCTAGAAATCTGGGCTCTACCTTGTCATCAGCTCTGCCCTCTACATCCAAGAATCACCAAATTCCCTCCATTTTACCTCCATGTCTTAGTTAGGGCATCATAATTTCTCCCTTGGACTCTTGCAATAGTTTTCCAGTTAGATAGCTGTAGCCAAACACTAAATCTAACCATGCCACCCCCACTGCTTAATACTTTTTATTACTCCTACAATCTCCTAAAATTGTGGTTCCAAACCAGGATCCTGGCCCATGGTCCAGCCTCATGGCTCTTAGGTCCCACCTTTCACCCTGTGCTCTTTTATCCCACCACACTGATTTAGATGTTGTTTCCTTGGATAAGCAGGCTCGCTCCCACTCTTGTCCACCCATCACAATCCTCCTGATTCATCCTCAAATTCCGGTGCATCTTTTGATCTCCTAATTGCCTCCCTACCTACTCCATCACCTTTTTTCATTGATACAACCTTGTACACATTTCTTTTTTAACTTTTTTATTGAAGTTTATCATTCATACATGAACATCCATCAACAGTAAGTGTATAGTATAAGTTGTGAACCTACAAAACAAATATGTATGTCATCATACGGGGCTCCCATACATTACCAACACCACCACTACCTTGCATTATTGTGAAACAGTTGTTACAAACTATGAAAGAGCCTCATCAAAACATTACTACTAACTACAGCCAATATCTTATATTTGGTGTATTTTCCCCCATCCCACCCGGGTAATGACACCCTATATTAGTTTTATATACTTGTTTTAGTTCATGGGAGAATGTTCTCATATTTGTTCTGTTAACCACAGTCCATCTTCCACCACAGGATTCATTATGTTATATAGTCCCTCACTTTGTACAATCCATTTAAAGTGTACATTCGGTGGCTCTCATATTCATCACAATTTTGTACTGCCATCAACTCAGTTAATTTTAGAACATTTTCATTACTCCAAAAGGAAAAATCCAATACCCCCTTATACCCCCCTATTGTTGTCCCTTAGAGTTGATATAATATCTCCTTTGCCATTGCTGCAAAAATATTACAATATAACTGTTAACTATAATCCATGTTACATTAGTTATATTTTACCCGTATACTTAGTATTACCATATACCTAACACTTTGTAAAGGAAGAGCATTTTCATACTATTAACCACAATCTTCATACACCACCAAAACCAGTATGTTATACAGTCCCTGCATTATTCTCTAGCTTCCTTTCAGTTGAAATGTTACATCCACAGACTACCCCTTTCAGCCACAATCACATTTATAAATCATCAGTGTTATTATGCTCACTATAATGTATTACTATCAACTCTACTCATTTCCACACATTTACAATAAACCTTATTAAAAATTCTACATATGGGAACAGATGTGGTTCAAGCAGTTGAGCACCTGCCTTCCACATGGGAGGTCCCAGGTTCGGTTCTTGGTACCTCCTAAAAGAAAACAAACAAACAGCAAGCAGATAACAAGCAAAAACAATGAGCAGACAACAAGCAAAAAAAAGAAAAAACAATGATCAGGCAATGAGCAAAAACAAAGTGAGCAGACAACAAGCAAAAACGATGAGCAAACAATGAGCAAATAGATGAGGAAGCCAACTCAGGGGAGCCAATGTGACTCAGTGGTTGAGCACCGGCCTCCCACATACAAGGTCCCAGGTTCATTTCTCAGTCCTGATACTAAAAAAAAACAAAACAAAAAATCAGCATACAATAAGCATCAGCTCCCATTCTCAACCCACATTCAATTTCCTAGTAACCTATACCCTTGAGTTTACCTCCGTGAGTTTACTCATCATTTTAGTTCATATTAGTGAGACCATACAATATTTGTCCTCTTCTGTCTGACTTATTTCACTCAACATAATGTCCTCAGGGTTCTTCCATGTTGTCATACACATCCCTATTTAATTTCTTCTTCCAGCTGAATGTATATACCACATTTTGTTTATCCACTCATCGGTTGATAGACTCTTGGGTTCTTTCCGTATTTTAACAATTGTGAATAATACTGCTATGAACATTGGTGTGCAAATTTCCATTCGCATCCTTGCTTTCAGTTCTTCTGAATATATTTCTAGTAATGGGATTGCTGGATCATATGGCAGTTCTATATTTAATTTCTTGAGGAACTGCCAAATTGTCTTTCACAAAGGCCACATCATTGTACATTCAGAAATGAGAGGGAGGACATTACTACTGACCCCGTAGAAATAGATCATAAGAGTATACTATGAACAACTGAATGCCACAAACCAGACAATGTAGACGAAATGGACAAATTCCTGGAAACATAGTACAACCTACACTGACCCTAGAAGAAAATCAACAAACCAACCACAAGTAAGGAGACTGAAATTGTCATCAAAAACCTCCCAAAGATGAAAAGTCCAGGACCAGATGATTTTACAGGTGAATTCTACCAGTCATTCAAAGAAGACTTAATAACCAATCTTGCTCAAACTATTCAAAAAAATAGAAAAGGAGAGAACGCTACCAAACTCATTCTATGAAGCCAACATCATCCTAATACCAAAGCCAGATAAAGATAACATGAAAAAAAGAAGATTATAGACCACTTTCTCTAATGAATAGAGATGCCAAAATCCTCAACAAAATACTTGAAAATCGAATCCAACAGTACATTAAAAGTATTATGTATCATGATCAAGTGGGTTTTATGCAAGGTATTCAAGGGTGATTCAACACAAGAAAACCAATCACTGCAATACATCACATTACTAAATTGAGGAAGAAAAAGCACATGATCATCTCACTTGATGCAGAAAAGGCATTTGACAAAATTCAACATCATTTCTTGATGTAAACTTCCTGAAAGATAAGAATAGAAGGAAACTTTCTCAACATTCTAAAGTGTGTATATGAAAATCCCACAACTAACATTATACTCAATGAAGAAAGACTGAAAACATTCCTGCTGAGATGAGGAACAAGACAAGGATGCCCGCTATCACAACTGTTATTCAGTATTGTGCTAGAAGTTCTAGCTAGAGCAATTAGGCAAGAAAGAAAAATAAAAGGGATCCAAATAAGAAAGGAAGAAGTAAAACTTTCACTATTTGCTTATGACATGATCCTATATTGAGAAAATTCTGAAAAATCCACAACAAAGCTACTAGAACTAATATACGAATTCAGCAAAGTGGCAGGATACAAGATTGATATGCAAAAATCAGTAGCATTTCTATCTACTAATGAGCAATCTGAAGAGGAAGTCAGGGAAAAATCCCATTTACAGTAGAGACTAAAAGAATCAAATATTTAAGAATAAACCTAACTAAGGACATGAAGGACTTGTATTCAGAAAACTACAAAACATTGCTGAAAGAAACCAAAGAAGGCCTAAATAAATGGAAGGATATTCAATGTTCATGGACCGGAACACTAAATATTGTTAAGATGTCAATTCTACCCAAATTTATCTGCAGATTCAACACAACCCCAATAAAACTTCTGGCAGCCTGTTTTACAGAATTGGAAAGGCCAATTATCAAATTTATTTGGAAGGGTAATAGGTCCCAAATAGCTAAGAATGTCTTTTTAAAAAAGAACAAAGTTGGAGGACTCTCACTTCCTGTCTTTAAAGCATATTACTTAGTTACAGTGGTAAAAACAGCATGGTATTGGCATAAAAATAGATATGCTGACCAATGGAATAGAAATGAGTGTGCAAAAATAGACTTTTGACAAGGCTGTCAAACCCACCCAAGTGGGCCAGAACAGTCCATTCAAAAAATGGTGCTGGGAGAACTGGATATCCCTATCCAAAAGAAAGAAGGAGGATTCCTATCTCACACCTTATACAAAAATTAACTCAAAATGGATCAAAGACCTAAATATAAAAGCTACAACCATAAAACTCCTAGAAGAAAATGTAGGGAAATATCTTCAAGATCTTGCAGAAGGCGGTGGCTTCTTAAATCTTACACCCAAAGCACAAGCAACAAAAGAAAAAAATAGATAAATGGGACCCCCTCAAACTTAAACACGTTTGTGCTTCAAGGACTATGTCAAGAAAGTGAAAAGGCAGCCTACTCAATCAGAGAAAATATTTGGAAGCCACATATCCAATAAGGGTTTGATATCCATGATATATAAAGAGATCATACAATCCAACGTTAAAAAGACAAGTATCCCAATTTAAAAAATGGGCCAAAGACTTGAATAGACATTTCTTCACAGAGAAAATACAAATGGCCAAAAAGCACATGAAAAATGTTCAACATCATTAGCTATTAGGGAAATGCAGATCAAAATTACAGTAGATATCATTTCACACCTTATACAATGGCCATTGTTACAAAAACAGAAAACTATAAGTGCTGGACAGGATGTGGAGAAACAGGAACACTCCTTCACATTTCTTTTTTTATTCGAGAAGTTGTGAGTTAACAAAACAATCATGCATAGCATACAGGATTCCCATACATCGCCCCACTACCAACACCTTACATTGTTGTGACACTTTGTTACAAATGATGAAAGAATATCATAATATTACTGCTATCTATAGTCCACAGCTTATATTTGGTGTATTTTCCCCACAAATATTATTAACACCATGCATTAGTATTGTATATTTGTTATAATTCATGAGAGAACATTCTCTTATTTGTACTGTTAACCGCAGTCCATCATCCACCACGGGGTTCACCATGTTACACAGTACCCTGCCTTCTCCAATCCAAAATGTACACTCATGGCTCTCAGTTTCATCACAGAGTTGTGCTGTCATCACTTCAGTCCATTTTAGAACGTTTTCATTATTCCAAAAGCACATCTCTACCCTGGCCTGTGTCATACCTCATTGATGTATTTGTTTATATGTCTGCCTTCTCCACTGGAGAGTGAATTACTAGAAAAGCAAGAGCTGCATCATGTTCCCAGCTATTCTCACTGACTCTATACTGGCCCATGTTCCATCAGCATTCGATGAACAAATCCAGATTTAGTTTGAATCCCCAAAGTGATGGAAGCTCATGATATTGCAAGGCCACAACCTGATTTTGACCATCTATCCTGTGTCAGACCCAGGGCTGGATCATGGAAACCCTGATAGTTCAACTTTCTATCTTTATTGTCATTTTTGCCTCTCTAGCCCCACAATCCAGTGATCCTCCTAAGGCCTGCGTATAATTCCTCATCAACACAGTTGTCATCTGATTACTAGGTTACAACCAAGATCATGTGCAACAAAATGTCGTCTTCTCAGAGAATTCTTCCAGTTATTCCTGGTGTGACAGGATGTCCAAGTCTCTCACCAGCTTCTCCCCCTGGTGAAGATCCGTCGTGGCTTTCCAGGGCCACGGCCATAACTAAACTGAAGACTCTCGATGTATCCTGACAACATGGTGGACCTTCGTCCTAAACATGATGTTGTGCTAAGAAGAAGAGCAAACGAAACTTGCTTACCTTTATTGCTATATTTTCCTAGTATAACAGTAACAGTAGAGAGCATTATTGAGTTCTTAGTACATACCCAAAATTGTTTTAAGAATGTTAAGAATACTCTCTCATTTAATTCTTGACACAACTCTATGAGGTCAGCAGAGGCAAAATCTGAATTAGTTTCATCTGATTCTAGAGCATATGCGTGTAACCACTGTACTGTAATGCCCCCTCTACTTGGCATGAGTATATAAATCAAGATAGAATTTATTCGGCACTATTTGGAATTGTATTCCTATCAGCCCATGGTTGATTTCCTCCCTCCCTCCCTCCCTCTTCCTCCCTTCCTTCCATCCTCTGCTCCAGGACTCCTTTCCAGGTAATCATGGCCCACCTGGGGTCTCCAAAGAAATGTAAGATTAATACGTTTTAGAGCATCAGGATTCAGCTGTATCCACCTGAAGGGCCTGGCCGCGGGAGCTGGTTGCTCACCTCTTGAAGGCTTATAATCCCCTTTCCTCTGATCCCAATCCTGGACCTTCCCTTGCCTAAGCACAGACTTCGTTAACCACGGCACTGATTCTATCCTGTAGTGTGCCCTGACATTCTGCAGCTTTATCTCACTCACCCATGCAGGTGCTGCTTCCTCCATTTACCTGGTAAACATTATAACACATTCAGAAACAGTGAACATGTATTCAACAGCTGGCGCAGAACTCCTTTAAAGCCTGCTTCCATCATCCACAGGATTCTCCACCCCTCGCAGTTTTTGGTTCCTATGACCTTTGTCACATAGAAATGTCATGGTGATCACCTAGGGATGTCAGAATCAATAGCCCGAGACTTCTTGGTCTCCCTGAACCCAACTGTTCAATCATCCTCCAGTCCTCCTAGATGTGCCAGAAGCCACCCTGGTGAGGCACAGCTCCAAGGTCATCAGCCAGGATGGCCCGAACAAAAGGGGTGGTTTGGGGCTGTCTCTGCTTAGTAGTGTCCTTCTGCCAACCTGCCAAGAAGAAAACTGCATGAGCTCATGGTGCTTCCCACAAACATGTGAACCACCTGGAAGCCAGAATGCCTAACCTTGAAAATCTTTGTTGAAGGAATCATCCACGGCCACTCAGGTCTGAGGCCCCATAGTCCATCTCCCCATTGCTGTCCTCTTTGGCCTTCAGAATGGCTGCAGTTCAGATATCCTATGCCCTGCCTAAATTGCCAGTATTCTAAAAATAAAGCACCCAGATTTAATTAAGTATACACCCACTCACATGTGTAGAACACATTTTAGGTACTAGGAATTGCATTGAACTCTTTGTGTGCAGAACTTTGCCTAATCCTTCTGACATCCCTGTGAGGCAGATGCATTGCTTTTCTTGTTGTTTTTTTTTAGGCAGATGTGTTTTTCATTTGATGAAACTGATGTTCAGAGAGGTTAACTGACTTGGCCAAGAATGCACAGCTGTTTTTAGCAGGAGAACTGGGATGTGAATCCAGACATAACTGATTCCAGGGCTTAAACTCCTAAACCCCACACCACACTGTCTCCTGAATCAGTCCTAACTCCTAACGGGGTAGACTAGGGATCCCATTAGCAATATGCAGCCAGAAGCCTAGACCAAGTGGACACAGTGGGCACCTCTGGGGATCATTTATGCATGGCTGGGTGGGGACAGAAGCAACTGGAATAGCAGTTGCTGTCCCATGTGACTTCATGTGGGTACCTTGCCACCCCCTCTGCCTCCTATACCTAGCACAATACCCCATTGCCCCCCGACCTCCATTCTGCCCTCTTGCTGTATGTTCTTTTGTTCACCTTGTCCCCCGCCCTTGCAACCTCTTTCTAAGAGCCGGAAACACTAATTTGTGACTGTTTAAGAATTTTGTCCTCTCACCTTTGCCCCTAGACATCTCCAAATCCTGCCTCCCTCTTTTCCTGAACAGAGTTGGGACTCACCTCTATGACCTCTCCACCTGGCCCAGGTAATCGGTCCTCCTGCAATCCACCCTTTAGATCCCACTCCCACACCGCTCCAGCTTCTCCCCAAAGACCCATGAGACATTTTGCCAAGTGTCCTGCAGGGATCCAGAAGCGGTCTGCCAATATTTTACCCAGGCAGGAGACAGTGTGAACTCCTGGGGCACTTTAAAACCAGCTCTAGTCCAAGGAAAGAGAAGAGCCACTTCCCCCAGTAGGAGAATCTCTCTAAACCTCAGCCTCCCATAAAAGGCCAGCTCAGCCCCAGAGTCCATCAAAACTTCAATTTTATCAAAGTCTCCTCTATAGATGCCATTTTATGTGCTATTAAATGAACAATGCAGCTCGCCAGTGAAATCATCTGCAATAACAGCCCATTAAAAGCTTTCCTTAATATGGAACTTTCTAATTAATGTAAATGGGGTGCAAAGCTTGGAAAGCCAAGTTGACTCTAATGTTCAGAAAGTAGGTAAAATAGGAAACGGCCTTATTTTTCATTAGCAATGTGTTGAGGAATCTAATGAAAGCTTTATGGCTTGGATATATTATCAAAAACGTCACAATTGCTTTGTTTCCTGCCTCATTTCTCTGCCACCTTTCTCTATAAATATTGCTATGAAATACATGAGATTTGGGAAAATAGAATTTCCTTCAGTGCAAAAATGAGGCATGGATTTTGTGTCTGACTCTCAGGTTCTCAGAGTGTTGGAGATTGAAGGCAGCCAAGTAAAAATTAACCTTAGTTCCCAGTCATGGAAGTTGGAAGCCAAACCGCAAAGAGAACAGAGAACTGATCTAGCTGCTTCTTCCTCCTCCTTCCCTCTCTCCCCCTCCCTCCTTCCCTTCCTTCCTTCCTCCCTTCCTTCCTTCCTCCTCTCTCTTTCCCTCTCTCCTTCTTTTGCCCCACCCCCTCCTTTCCTCTCACTCTCCTTGAAACATTTATTGAGCTTTGCATCAATCAGGTGAGGCTAGGCCACACTACAAAAACAAGCAAAACACCACATTTCAAAAGTTTAAACATCAAAATATCAAACTTTCTCTCTCACGCATACCACGTGCTTAAAATATCAAACATTCATCTCTGGGCTAAACTACACATCCATCATGAGTCATCAGGGCAGCAGAGCCACTCGCTGGCGCCCAGTGCCTGGCCTGTCATCGTGGCAGGGGCGCGAGAAAATGGCAGATTGGGTACTGGCTCCTCAACTTCCACCTGGACGTAACAGGCCACTTCTGCTCACATTTCAGTGGACAAAGCTGGCCGTTTTGCCACATCTAAGTTCAGAGGGATCATGGACATAGCATCCTAAAATGGTGCCTGGTGCATTATTGGTTTCTGGACCCTGAAATTCCCTTGGCAAAATCTCCCAGAGGTCCTTGTGGACAAGATGAAGCACTCTTGGAATTGGGGTATACGGGATGGCCTTCAGAAGGACAGATTCCCCGGGCCAGGTGGAGAATGTCATGGAGGTGGGTGCCAGGGAGAGAGGGGGTGTCTGGGGGAAAGGCCAGTCATTGAGGAGCTCAGGGTGCAGTGTGGGAAACAGAAAACAAAGGAATTTAAGGCAGTGCATAACAGGTGCTTTGAAAGGTAATATCAGAGCCACAGAGTCAAGTGGTCTCATTCTCCCTCCCCCTCCCCCACCTTCTGGAGCTTTTCTGCAGCTGGTTATGTGACCACCTTCCCCTTTGCTATTGTGGTCTGATGTCCAGGAGGGAAACCTATGCTCTGTCCCAGTTCCCCAGGTATCTGTCCCCAGCTTCACAGACCTCAACCCAGGGGCAAATGAGAAGGGGAACCATCTGGAACCAACCAGTCTAGGCAGGCCTGAGACTAAGAGAAGTAAGAAGTCCAAGGAGGGAAGGACGATTGTTCACTGTCCAAGGCAGGATGGTAAGTGTGGGCTAAATCTGATCTGTTTGTGCCTCGCCAGTGCCTGTTGCATCTCAGGACCAGGAAAGCAGTCACTTTAGGGGCTTGAGGACTTGGCAGACTGGTTCAGGACGGGGATCCAGGTCCAACAGGGAGCTGGGGCGGGAAACTGAGGCAGGAGACCAGCAGAGGGCAGCACAAAAGCTTCCCTTAATGAACCTGAAGTAGCAGTCTGATCCTAAATCTATCTGCTAAAGTTGGGCTTAAGTTCTTAGTGGATCACCAACCACACACATTCACCCTACAAGCCTTTGGCAAGATTGGTGCTAGAACTCAGGGGAGCAAGGGGGTGGGAGGCCTTGGTTTAGGTGGAAGTGCTATGGATAGCCAGATATCATACACTTTATGTCCCTCTGCAACTGGCCTTTTCCAAACCCAGACAGAATGTTCTGGCTGGCTTTGTAATCATGTTCCAATCAGCTTTATAGAATGTGAAATTGATTATTCTGCTGGTCTCCTATGGGCTTTGGAACAAGGCAAAGGGACACCTTAATTCTTCGTTGAGTTCCACACACTGATTTGAGGAGACTTTAGTTTTTCCATCTATCCCCAAAAGGAAGGGAGTTCAAATTACCTTGAAATTACAATTTAGGGACATCAACCCTTGGCTAGCTCAGCTAGGCTGTTTCATTTTCCCAATCACCCAGCCAGGGCCAAGGCTGAAAAAAGAAGTACCCGGCATATTAACTCCTCTTTGGGAACATGGAGAAGAGGGGGAGCAAGAGAGCGTGCTCCAGCTGCCCCACGCAGGCTCAGACTGCTCTAGGTATGGCATAATTGAGAGGCGCTGGGGAGCAAGGCTGTGGGTGCCCTAAGTTTGGGTCTGGTGGTTCCAGGTCTCCCACAAGATTAGGGTGTGATTGGCATGTCGTAGGCAGTTGAGCTATGCCAAAGCACTCCCACTAGCATGTCTTTGTTTTCATTTTCTGTCTTGATGAGATATTTGGGATTTCCATATCTCAATAGGGAAATGAATAAAACTGTCATTTGTTTCAACAGCCTGAGGATTCAGGAAAATCTTCCCTCAATAATAGAGGGCTGACCGGAGTCTTGAACAATGACCAGGAGTTAGTGAGTTGGGGAAGGGTGGGAAGAGCACTACATGCAGAAGGAACAGCATATGCCAGGGCACAGAGGCACTTGAGTAGAACGCAAAGCATGAAGGAGGGATGTTTGGACACAAGGTGAGAGAAGTCTGACACACTAAAGAGATTAGAGTCTGAAGGCAGAGATAAATGCATGCACATTAAACGGGCGGTGTGGGATTCTGAATGCAATAATGGAGGTGTGCCTGGCACAAGAGAAGCCCAGCATGGGGACTGGTCACAGTAGAGACTTGCTAGGGCATGTTGACCTGATGTCACGCCTGCCAACTCATGGCTGGATTCTCAAAGAATTTCTTTTTCCTCTCAAGACCTAGGTAATTGTTAGGTGATTACAGCCCTGTTACAATAATAGCTGGAAAGTATTCAGTTCTTACCATATGCCGGGACTATATTAAGAGCATTGTGGGAATTATCTTATTTCGGCTTCCCAAGACCCTATAAGGTGGAGACCATTAGTTTTGCCATTCCACATATGAGGAAACGGAGCCTCAGGGAGTTAAGCAACTTAGAGAAGGTAAGTGGTGGGATTGAGATTCAAACAGGCAGCCTGGACCTGGAACCCATAGAACCTAGAACCCACTGCACTACACTGCGCCCTGTGGTCATAAGAAATTAGATCTCGTCCATTGCTTCTTTTCATTCAAGGCATTTGCTACATGGAGATAGGGGAGAGGCTTTCTGCTACGTGTTGGGAATACCGGGTTGAGCAAGATGGCAAGGTACATCCTCACATGGAGCTTCTAGTCTAGTGGGGGAGACAGGAAATGAACAAATGAATAATTAACAACAAAAAAAGAGAATTTCTGGTTACAACGTAAAAATAAAACAAGGCATCAAGAGAGAAAATATCATAGCTTGAAATGATCTTCAATCCCTCGTAGCCAAACATCCTCGTTTAACAGCCGAAGGAACTGAAGCCAAGACGAGGGAGTGACCGGCTCAGAGGCATACTGTAAATTGGCATCTGGTCTGGGATAAGAATCCAAGACTCCTAATATATTTGGTAGATGTGTATTCTGTATCTACCCTGTGCCTACCCCTGTTGTAGGCACCAGGGATACCACACGGAACTAGATGGTCCCAGGCTCTCCCTTCACGGAACTTAACATTTTTCTTTCTCACTGTGCTGCTTTGTAATATACACTTCATTCCACCAATTGTCCTTTCTACTAAAAGGTAGTCTCCACTTTCATTTCCTCCAATGCTCAGCTCACATCAGGAAAACCAAGCAAGAATCTTCCCTTGTCTGCACTGGTACAAATTCCCCTTTCATGAGCAAAGCATTGGGGTAAATACAGATGGAGAGCTCATGCCTTCTTCCTACTTCCCACGGTGGGGGAAATCTTTATGAATGACCACATAAAATAAGAAGAGTTCTACGCTGGCCCTTGAGCCAATGAAGAGATGTAAAATTGATTACCTTTTTGAATGGGGGACAGAGAAAAGGTGCACTCGAGGAGAGCAAAAAGACATTGGCTAATACTTCATGTGTATAATGACTTTCCTTCCCTTTGCTTCTCAGCCACGACAAGAGGCAGTGTGCACTGGCTGAGCCTGCAGCTTC